>APFE031704068.1:77524-119491 GCA_000404065.3 Pinus taeda | reverse complement strand
TTCCCGTGTCCTTCTTTGGCTTCGTGGTGTTGTTCTTTTCTTGCGGCTTCGACGGGTTGTCTTGGGTCACCCCGCCTTGGCTCTGTCCTTTGGGCTTCAGATTTGCAGATCCAAAGTCTCGCTTCTTCTGTTTTAACTTTTGCTCGATTTTGACAGCGTATCGGTATGCTGTGCCGAGTGAGGAGATGTCCAAGAACTCCATCTCTTCCTGGATGTATCTGTATAGGCAGCCGTGGTATTTGAGCACCAGATGCTGCTCAGAGTCTTTGATACCCAACTGTGTGCGAAGGGTATGAAAAATGTTTGTGAACTCTGGAACATCTTGGTCTCGTCCCTGCCGCAGTGTGGTCCATTTGATGTATTTGTCCTCATAGCTTTTGACAGGGTAGTACTGCTCCTTGATGGCATCCCGGAAGTCATTCCAAGTGGGTGCGGCTGAAAATAACAAGCCTGTACTTTCATCCTTCTGCTCGCAGTAGGTTTCCCAGCAGTCCTTGACGTGGGGGGCTGCTTTGAGAAGAGCGAAAACAATCTTTTCCCGACTTGAAAATTCATGAACAGAGAAATACCCATCTAGCAGATTTAACCATTTATCTACGGCATCTGCGTCTATTTTACCCTCGAAGATGGGGATTTCAAAATTAACTTGTACCTTAAAGGGCGTGGCGTTTCCAGAGTCGCTGCTGGAAGCCGATGCGTCACCTCTAGGTAGCTGCTGAAGGATCTGCGCAAAATTGTCCATCATCGCGTTTCATTGTCGCTCGAGGGCTTCTTCGAGCAAGATTTTGATAGGATCTCTTGCTCCCTCGTCTTTCTTCTCGTCCGCCATTGGAGGCCGTCGGGAATTTCGAGGCTGGTCTTGCAAAGGTTCGACCAGTTCAAGCCCTAACTCCTTATATCCTGACCTCGTCGGGGACATGCAAAGAAAAACCGAGAAAAAGCAGACCGCTCTGATACCACTGATCCGGATTTAAATAGGAACGCAATAGATTACAGAAATAACCATAAATACAGAGATGCGATAACCATAAATAGAGAGATGCAGCGGAAATAACACTTCATTTCATTAATGGAAAATACCGAAATATGCTTACAACCAGAATTGGAAATAAACCAGCTAGGACTATGGTAGCTTATCTCTGAGAAGAGATGTGCGGCTACATGTCTCTGAACTATTCCGACTTGTGTTACAATGAGGCGCGAAGGCCTATTTATTATTGAGAAACAATGGAAAACCCTTCACATTCCAAAACCGACCCTTAGAAGATGAAACGCCAAATTGTGGGCCCTGTTTTGGGTAAATTGGTACATCAATTTCCCGGGGTCGTAACTTTGGCATACGATCTCCGTTTGACACGTATGATAGCTCGTTAGAAAGATCTATCCGAGAACTACCATTGTTGGAATGGGCAACATTAGTCCATTCCATGGACCCATGTTGCCCCTGGATTTCCCAAAAAACGTTGTTTAGGGCCTCAAAACGGCTTCGGAAGTTCAAGACCCGAAAAACTGCTAAAAATAGTAAGTTGTGCTACAATTAAGGAAACTGAAAATGCTGAAAGAGGCAATGATTGGGGTCCAGATGGACTTGGCAGGTGGCCACCAATATCCACCTGGATCATTTAGACAATGCATAACCATAAACGTAGACAATACACCAGCACATATGTGAACAACACACAAGTGTAACCATGGACAACACACATCCATAAACAAATACGATCAATCATGAATAAGCAATACTTGTAACAACAGGTAGAAACATGTAACCAAGCATACAAGAATGATACATGTACGCAACATATAACAACATGTAACCAGTCATACACTTGTGGTGATGTACTTCACAACAACACCATCAACTTCCACATGGAAACATCACTACAAACATGATCAACACCATACAAATGCAACAAACACATGGTCTCACAACACAAGAAACACATATACAATCGACATAATGCATGACCAACACACCCAACCCATCAATTATGAGGGGTGAACCATGCTCTGATACCACTCCGTAACACCCTCCTCCCACATCTACCCAAGTAACTAGCTAACCAGGGTAAACGTGTGATGAGAGGCCACAATGATATGATTCAACCTCATAAGTCACATTAAGGAAGTGGAACCAATAGAAACGAACCATACAAACCTTCAACATCAGCATTAGGACCCTTAGGAACCATCCCAACCTTTCTGCCAATCAACCCCTGAGATTTTAGACCACTCAACCCCTGGTCACTCCCATGATATGGGTATGATAGTGTCCAGGTGGCTTTGGATGCTCTCATGACAAGGCATGCCAGTGCCCAGGGACTAAACTGCATAGTTTTGTGCCAGCATCCCCGATATTTGAGCCACTTTTTCAGGCCAAGAGCCAGATCACTGCCCAGAATTGAATGAAACTCATAGAACAACAAGATAACAAGGAAATGGAAATACAAATGCAATTACTTGAATAAGACCTTGATTGTACCCCTACTAGCTATGACAAACATTTTTTCAAACATATCACATACTCATATAAGAATTGCTAAGAAGTATTGATGCCTCAACACATTAGCTGTCATTTCATCCATTAGGTCATAGATACATTATTCATTCTTTTACAAGTAAAAAACATAATGAGAGCCATACATAGCTATTGTTATAAAACACATACATAACCAACATAATAGCAACATAAATACTAAGGAAATCACAGCCATAAGATCCACATATAACCAGTATAATACTCATAAAATAGCAAGGATAAATAACCTCATATTATTGATGCAAAGGAACTCTAGTTGTGGGACTTCCATGAACCACCCGACCGTGGACATGGATGAGCCAAAAATCTCTTTAGCCGGTCACCCCCATGCCATAATCCAAGCATGAATGTGGGATCTCATAAAACACATCAATCTAAAACCATCCAGGGTTTCTAGAGGAAAACCACTTCAACCCATCAAACAATGATTCCACCTCACGAACGAACATCACAAAACCATCACCATATTGGTTTTTATCCAAGCCTTCTAGAGCTCTAGAGCATTTGTCTCAACCAAGGCTCCATGACAAGTGACTCAACCCACAGTTGTTGTCAAGCTCTAGAGCGTTTGTCCAACCAAGGCTCTAGGACTAGTAACTCAACCCAGCAAGGGCTCCATAACATTTATCCAACAAAGGCTCCAGGATTAATAACTCAACCCAAGTTTTTACAAGTCTCAAGAGCATTTGTCCAACCAAGGCTCCAAGAACTAGTAACTCAACCCAATCTAAGGAAACATGAGAACGAACCAGAAAACAAAGAAAATGAACCCAAAAAACAATGGTTATCCAAGAAATGGCAAGCCTGGGCAAATCCACTATCAATCCAGGAAATCCTCCATGCTAGTGACAGATCATGACCAATACACCACATGCATATGCCATTCATGCCAAAACTAGTGAGGAAAACATACATGCAACTCAGTACCTACAAGAAAAACCTGTTGTTGTCACTGATCCCGATGTCCTCTTGTGCTTTCCTGCTCTTCCTTTGCCTTCTTGCTCCAAAAATCCAAGTACACCACACCCTCCAAGATTGCTCTAAGAAAACACTATGTGTCCAAGAATGAGAAAGAGAGAGAGAGAGGGAGGAAATGAGAGAGCTCTATAATTTAATTGACAAAAGGTTACCAACTGATCCTCATAAGCCTTTTTATCAATTAGGCCTCTATTTTCTTCATTTTCCATTATTTTCCTTTAATTCCCTCCTCACATGCAACTTGTGACCTTTCACCTCTCTTTTCTCCTAATTTCCATTATTTTCATAAATAAATGTGCCAAAAATGCCATTTTTCTTTCCAAAGCCTTAACCATTTCCTTTGCCAATTTCCTTAGCCATTAATAACCAAATGAATGCCCACACTAGGATCTCTTGCCCAACATTCAGCTTGGAATAAGTGTCCCATCAACCGTGGTTATTATTTTTATTACATGGAATTTTCACTAGGGTTGTTACAAAAGAGTACACGACTAAATCCCTGGAGTTATTGAGGTATGTATTGTATCTTAAAGATGATAAGGGTAAAGTTTAGTGATTTTTCAGTGGTTTTCCATTACCATTTAAAGATCATATTGAGTATGACGAGCCTCGGTCACTTGAGGAAGTTATTGTGAAATTGAAACATTGCTATGAACATTCAAAGCATAAGAATGAATCTTAGCAAGGATGGAAAGGGAAAGATAAAGGTAAAGGTAAATGGTAGCCAAAAAGGAAAAGGCCTCATAATGTAGAAGAGAAAGAAAATTTGGCACCACAAAATAAGTTCAATGTAGCTTGATAGGGACATGGATCACAACAACAGCATAGAGGTGATGGTATTGGATGGTTGGAGTGTTGGACATGCGGTAAGGAACACCTTAAGAGATATTTCCCATAGAATCAGGGTGGTAGGCCTCAAATATATAGTGCACAGGAGCTGCAGACTACTGGGGATGTTGGTCAGAGTGTTCCTCATATTTATGTGACACTGAATAATAGGCAGGCAGACCATCAGGCATCTATCATTAAGATGGATGTAAGATTTTTGATCAAGTTGTTTCTATTTTGATTGATCCTGAATCTAATTATAGTTATGTTAGTCATGACTTGGTGGATAAGTGTGGTTTGAATAAATAAGTGCATGCAGAATCTTGGTTACTGAAGTTGGCTACAGGTACAGAGAAAAGATTTCATCATTGGGTAAGAGCTTGTGCATTTGAGTTGAATGGCATGTCTACAACAACGCACTTGAGCATATTGTCATAGGGATCATATAGTATGCTATTGGGTATGGATTGGCTATACCTTCATAGGAAAAAGGTGGATAATTATGACAGAGCCATTGAGTGCTTGGATGACATTGGGGAACCAAGAGTCTTACAGGGAAAAAATAAAGCCATATCAGGTAGGATGGTGGCGGCTATGTAGACCAAGCGTAGTCATAGGAAACAATGTTTGTTATTTACAATACATATCTCTGGTGACAAAGATAAGGAAGTTGAGGATGTGGATGTTTTGAGAAGGTACCCAATTCTACAACTTTCATGATGTGTTTCCCGTAGAGCTTTCAGAGTTGCCACCTCATAGGGAAGTAGAATTTTATATTGAGTTAGTGTCAAGGGCAGCTCCAGCATCAAAAGCACCTTACAAGATGAGCACACCTGAGATGGTAGAGTTAAAGTTGCAGCTGAAAGAGATTCTTGACAAAGGATACATTAGGCCAAGTGTATCATCATGGGGCACACCAGTATTGTTTGTGAATAAGAAGGATGGTACTCTCAGATTATGCATTGACTAAAGGCAGTTGAACAAAGTGACCATCAAGAACATGTATTGTTGTTGGGGCTTTATGACTTGTTTGATCAGTTGAAGGGAGCAGCAATGTTCTTGAAGATTGATTTGAAATCCAGATATCATTAGGTACACATTAAAGAGGACTAAATTTACAAGACAACTTTCTGGAATAGGTATGGGCATTATGAGTTTGTTGTAGTTCCATTTGGTTTGACTAATGCTCCATATACTTTTATGTGCTTGATGAATAGTGTGTTGCGTCCATATTTGTACAAGTTTATTATTGTGTTCATAGATGACATATTGGTATATTCTAAAAATGAAGAAGAGCATGTCGAGCATTTGGTAGTAGTGTTGAGGTTATTGAGAGAGAATCAGTTGTATGCTAAGCTCAGCAAGTACAGTTTCTTTCATACTAAGGTACATTACTTGGGACATGTTGTCTCTAAGGAGGGCATAGTAGTGGATCCAGAAAATGTAAGAGCTATCATGGAGTGGACAACTCCTAGGATTGTAGATGAGGTGAGATCCTTAATGGGGTTGGAAAGTTATAACAAGAGGTTCATTAGGATATTCTCATATATTTCTTATCTTATTACATCATTGTAGAGGAAAGGTAAGAATTTTGAATGGACAGAGGAGTGTGAGGCCAGTTTTGAGTAGCTTAAGCAGTTGTTGACATATGCTCCAGTGTTAAAGATCGCAGATCCAGACAAAGAGTTTGTAGTGTGTACATATGCTTGAAAGAGAGGACTTGGTGGAGTCTTTATGCAAGAAGGATAGGTGATATGCTGTGAGACATGGAAACTTAATGAGTACAAGCAAAACTACCCAACACGTGATCTTGAGTTAGTAGCGATCATACATTCATTGAATATGTGGAGGCACTATCTTCTTGGCAGGAGGTTTGTATTGAAGAGTGATCACAATGGATTGAGGTATCTATTTAACCAGATGAATTTGAACACCAATAAAGTTAGATGGTTGGCCACGATTAGTGAGTTTGAATTGGAGATCAGATACATCAAAGGAAAGGAGAACATGGTTACAGATGCTCTTAGCATGTGGATATAGGTAAATCATATAGCAGTTATGAGCTCCTATGGGACATATTTATAGGCTATGATCTTGCAGGTAGGTCATCAAGATGACAGGTATATGGAGATTATGCACATCTTGTAGCAGATTACAGGTACAGGTCCCTGTAATGGTATAGCTACAAGTACAGAGGTAGGTGCACAGGATGTGGACTATCGTCTCACAACAGATGGATTGGTCAAGTTTAGAGATAGGATATATGTACCAGACAAAACTGAGCTCAAGAAGGTGATCTTGAGGGAGTTTCATGTGAAACCATATTCAGGTCACCTTGGTTATCAGAAGACGCTGAAAACGGTGAAGAAATTCTATTATTGGCCAAATTTGAAGAAGGATGTAGTAGAGTTTGTGGCTAGGTGTTTGGATTTCAAAAGGTGAAGGAAATGTGTAAGCATCCATTTGGATTGATCATCTAATCTGATTCTAGAATGGAAATGGGAGGTCATTTCCATGGAATTCACCACAGGTTTTCCTAAGACATCTAGACAACACAATTCCATCATGGTTGTTATGGACATGTTGACAAAGGTTACACACTTCATTCCAGTGAAGACTACGTATTCATCTAGTGATGTCTCACAGGTGTTCATTAGAGATGTGGTCAGATTACATGGTTTCCCAAATAAGATTGTATTAGGCATGGATGTGAAGTTCACTTCCAAGGTTTGGAAGGAGCTATTTGCATGTTTGGGTACAAAGTTGACCTTTAGTACAACTTATCATCTGCAGACAGGTGGATAGATAGATAGGGTCAACAGGATATTGGAGGATGTGTTGAGGATGTACGTGATGCACCAACAAAAAAGATGGGAGGATTATCTTCCATTGGTTGAGTTTTCGTACAATAATGGTTATTAGGAGTCATTGAGGATGAGTCATTTCGAGGCATTGTATGGGCAGAGTTGTAATATTCCCATCAGTTAGAGTGATCCAATTAAAAGGGTGTTGATTAGACCTAATATGTTGGCAGACATGGAGTAGGAAATGCAGATAATTAAGAAGAACCTAAAGGCAACATAGGATAGGCAAAAGAGTTATGTAGATTGAAATAGGTTGTACAAGGAGTTATAGGTTGGGAAAAGTGTACTTTCTCATCAAACCAAAGAAGAGACCCTTGCAGATTGGATCATGTACCAAGATGGCACCCCTATTTTATGGACCTTTTAGGACTATTGAGGGGATTGGGCCAGTAGCCTATCGACTTGCACTGCCTCCGATAGTAAAGTTCCATGATATTTTCCATGTGCCATTGCTTAAGAAGTATGTTAAAGATGTTGATCATGTGATTGACTGGTCTATATTGTAGGTGGAGTCAAATGGAGAATTCCTGCTGGAGCCTTAATGTATATTGTGTTAGCACCTAAATCTGCCTTAGGCTGAAGGAAGGCAAAATTCAGGGTAACCACAAACCATGCTCAGTCTGGTAGCTAGCCCTACCAGAACAAGAGAGGGCTCTCTCCGAGTCACACTCAGTGAATAAGTGAATGAAAAGGCCTGAGATGATTTATAGTGAACTATTTATCTTAGGCTAGTAAGTGAATATGGAAACAAGAAGTGATTTTTATGAATGACTGTGTTTCTAGGATGGTATGGCACCAATGGACCTCAATGAACAAAGAACTTAATACAAAGGCACGGATTATTTCGTGAGGCAAGGTAGGCGGAAAGCCTAGCAATTGATTTTAATATAGTGCGGAATGGAGAGATTGATTAAGAGGGTGAAAAGGGCATGGACACCATGAATCCTTTTCAATAGAAGAATGAACATTGAACATGAAATTTTCCCACATGCAGAGCAATAAAATTGAATTCTACCTTAGCTAACTTAGAAAATTTCAATGGAAATGAATATGAAATGAGCTATGAAACATAACAAGATACATATGAAACATAAGAGACACATTTGCTACACTCACAACCACATGAATCTCATGAAACAGAGCCACTGCCTTCATTAATCCTCTGTAAAAAATATACATGCAGAACGAGTAGTTCTTCCCCACAGTCTCCCAGAAGTTACAAGCCAACCAACCCTTTGCAAATGGTTTGCATACAATATATAGAATGTGCCATGAAGAGATAGAATGCCCAAGGTTGGGGAGTTACTCGAATCATTACAAACTGAAGGTGGAGAGCCAAACAGCAGCTACAGGTGCACGCCCACAAACATGACAAATGGCTTGGGTGGCCCTTTGCCTTCCTTTGCCACTTGGATAACTAACCATCTGGAGTGAAAATAATTATAAAACTACCTTAGGTGCCAAAAAACTGAAGTGCATATGAGTGGGCCCACCTACAAAAAGTTGGGAAGCGAAATTTCTAGAAATGGAGGCATTCTGGCCCTTTTTCCTATATGCGTCACGCGCTTTTCCTGTATGCGTCATGCCACTTTGAGGCTAGTTTTGAGGCACTTTACGGAGTCCAAAATGTGCCCAAGTGTGCTCGTTGGAAAGCCTGTCCAATCTACTTTCCAACTCAAGTGGAATTTTTGAATTTGGAGCTCATTTGCCCCTCCAAATCTTCATTCTCCCAAGACTGCTTCCTGTGTGTCAAAATAGGGGCAGTGAGGCCATTTTTGACTGTATTTTTCCCTTTTGGTGGTCACGATCTTCTCCAAATTTCTTGCTCCCAGTGCCAGTAATTTTGATTTTGCATGTCAAATCCAAAAACGCAAACCATTTCTCATTTGGAGCTCCCAATCTTGCGCATCGCGCCGGTGGCGCAACGCATATAGAGAAAAAACCTGTTTTTGTGCCAAAAATTTGTCATGTGACCAAAATTTTCCCAAATTCCTTGAAACTTGGGCTGGAGGTCATCTATGAAGTGCTATACTGTGCCAAGGAAGCTTCAGCCAAGATTCGAAGCTGATCTTGCTCTTTTGCCTCTTTTTCCTCTTTTGCCTCTTTTGTTGCTTTGCCCAGTTTGGCCTTCAAGCTCCTTATTCAGGCCTTTGCGCTCATGTTTCGTGCCCTGTAATGACAAGCCATCCCCCTCAGTATGGCTTTGTCCCTGTTTGCCTTCTCTGGCATTTTCTCCAAGTGTAGATTAACCCGATCCAACCAAGACTCACGGTTGTTGTTGATCTCTTGCTGCAAGGTAGTGAGCTCAATCCCTCTCTGCTGGGCAGCTTGTCGATTTTCACGGATGCTTTGCAACTCCATGATCGTCTGTTGGTCCTCAAGCTATTTGTTTCTCTGCTCCAAATACTTGATGACCCATCTAGCCCTCTCGAAATTAAGTATCAAGTCTTTGATCTCTGTGTCCTGCTCCTGAATGGTCATCCTAAGTTTGGCATTTTCTACCTCTACCTCTTCATCCTGAATGAGGATGACATCAGTCTCCTGTGCACCTAATGGCCCCTCATCATGCACGGGCTCCTTGCCCTTGTCCAATACCTATGTAGTTGATGCTGGAAGTGAGGCCCCTTCCACCCCGGGTGGAGATAACACTCGCTTTGCTGCTGCAAATAAGTTCCTATTGCCTTTCTGATATGTCACCAAAAATGGCATGATCGTGGTCTCATGGCGCTCATGTTGATAAGAAGGACCACACAACTCCTGCTTGGGCTCTGATAGTACCTGTGGTGTGCTGAAAAAGTCACGGGAGATGATGTCCTCCCAAGCAATGTCCTGCAATCCCAACTGATGATCTACCAAAATCCGGATAAGAGCGAAGTGATACACACTATTAAGCTATTGCTGAGGGGTCTTATGGAGCATGAAGGTGTTCATCCTCTCTATATTCCTGCATATGAAAAATGGGAGGTTCATCATCCTCACCCTAGTAAAGTGCATGAGCAAGCAGATATGATAGGCATAAAGTCTAGAGAACCTCCCCTCACAGCTAAAGTGTTTCATGATCAATCTCATGAGCGGAGCATACTCATTCTTCAAGTATCTGAAGGGAAATCCTCTTGTGAGCTCATTCAAGAATCTGGTTTTGATGTAAGGCTCATAGTGTTTCCTTTCCACCTTCTTCTTCTTATGCCACTGCTCCCCAACATTTGGAATACCTGTTGCCATTGATATAGTTTCGGGTATCAAGGTGAAAGTGACCCCGGCCAAGGTAGACTGACCTCCATGTAGATGGAGCACAAATAACTGGGCCAACTCATGATGAACTCTGACATTTGTCACCCTTTGATAAAATTCGAAACATGATAAGTGCTGGAAGGATGACATGGAAAGAGGGCATGCTTGTAACTCGGTGAGGGTGGTGGGTTCATCCCTGACATGTTTGCCACTCTTGTGGTGTCTCCTGGGAGCCTGCTCTTCTGAGGATGAGTCACTTTGTGTCTCCCTTTCATAATCAGAGGAATGTTGTGATGACATGACTGCAATGTGGGTTGTGATTAGGCTGCCCCTTTGATGATGGTGTGAGGCTGGGTGCCTTTGTAGTATTTGTTACCAAGGGGAACAAATGAAACAGGGAATGATAGGAAGGGAGTGATGAAATGGGGATAGGATTTATAGGGAGAACTTTGTTAGGGGTATGGGAGGATTTTGGGTATTTTGATGGGGTAGGGTTTGTGGTTGTATTTGAGCAATAGGAGGAGGGGAAAGGGAATATGATTTTGGTAGCATTAGGGTAGTGATAATAGGAAAAAATGACATAAGGGAATAAGGGATAGGGGTAGGGTAGGAAAAATAACCTTGGCAACAACAACACTGTTACACAACCCTAGCAAACTGGTTTTTCTTTGGTTCCTTCTTGTGTTTTGCTTAATGGAATGTTTTTGCATTCAATCACCGGTAATAATCCACCATATATTTTTCGAATTTGATGCACAAATGGGTTTGAGAGCCTACCTTGCAGTTAGAGGGGCTTCACAAAAATTTTGAGGGAGTTTTGGCACGT
Source organism: Pinus taeda (assembly GCA_000404065.3). Classification (NCBI taxonomy): domain Eukaryota; kingdom Viridiplantae; phylum Streptophyta; class Pinopsida; order Pinales; family Pinaceae; genus Pinus; species Pinus taeda. Next base: position 108,225 of record APFE031704068.1, on the reverse strand, counting down.
TCTGGGTGCTTTATCTCTGTGCGTCGCGCCCCTGTCTGTGTGCACCACGCTCCTGTCTATGTGCACCGCGCTCTGGGTGTGCGTCGCGCTCATTATGGGTTTGAACGGTGGGCGGGTACTGTGTGCGCCGTGCCCTTGCCTGTGTGCGCGCGCCCTTGTCTTCGCCTCCAACCGACTTCCAGCTCCTTGCTTGCTCCTCAGACTGTATGCGCCGCGCGCAAAGCCCAGTGCACCGCGCTCTGGGTATACGCCACGCCTTCAATAAACTTACACTGTGGGCAGGCTGCGTGTGCGCCACACCCTCTGTGTGTGCCATGCTCCTGGTTATATGCGCCGCGCTCTCCGAGGTCGCCTCCAACTCACTCGATCGCTCACCAATGCACACTCACGCCTCTCCAATACTTCTCCAAGACTTGTAATGGCACAATGCCTTTGCTTTTGACAAAAATTGGTATATATAGCCTTGGAAGAGATGGGTTTAATTTTTTTCCTCTTCAAAAACCCATTTTTCTAATGCTTGAGTTTTGCACTTTTTCACTGACTTTTTAAAACACACTGATTCTCACTTTCCCTTTGAAATTTTAGCTCAAATGATGCAATTTTCGGCACTCTTTGTGGGGGTTGCAAGACAGGACATGTGGCCACGGAAACAATGACTGCATCTGAAAAAATCACTTGACGACGTTTTTGAAAATTTTGCCATAAATGACATTGTTTGACTTTTCTTCAAAACAAAGTTTTGAAGAAGAGTCGGAGTCTATCCACATGACGATGAAGCTTTCTGAACCATAATTGCGTAAGGGCCTCACTCTGGTCTGCATGGCTCTACTGGACATGTTCAAGTACCAAACTGATGAATTCCTAGACCTAAACCTCGAAATGACCTTTGTCCTTTAAAGGACCAGACTTTGACTGTCATGGACTTTGATGATGATTGACAAAAGACCTGAGCCAACAGGAGCCAGACATGATGGGGGAAATGACTATAATGACCTTCTTCGTCAGATTATGGCATGCCCCTAGTGGAATGCAACTTGGAGAATGGAGTGGGACACCTAATCATGAAATGCATAAAGAGTTTTGATCTCTGACGGAGGACTGACCAGACCAACTCTAACATTGGCTCCAATGGGGGATGGTAGCTCCTTGGAGGTGCCAAGAACAGTAGATCTTTGGAGGAGCTAGACAATGCCTTCATCCATTGGGCTATGGATTCATCATTTTGATAAATAATACTGGACTCTGACTCATTTATGAAGCTGAAACGACCAAAAAACTGACTCAAACTTGACATTAAAATGACTTAAAGACTAATTTGAATAACTCTAATGAAACTGAAATAAAATGGTATTTACAATTACAGTGGAAGCAGCATTTGATAACTTAGAAGTGGTACCGCTTGAGCAGCCGACCATTGATCGGCCCTCTTGGATAATCCTCTCCGTTTATTTCCTTAAGAAGAAAAGCATTCTACCCCCGATATGTTGCGATCTTGAAAGGACCTTTCCAAAGGTTCTCAAATTTACCGTGCTTTCCTTTCTCCTCATTTCTTGCATCCCACTTCAGCACTACATCGTCCACCTCAAATTTATCCACCTTTGCCTTTCTATCATAAATTTTCTTGATTTTCTCCTGCAATTTGGATGTGTTCTGAAAACTTCTTCTATGGTCTGCTGCAAGTGGACCATTTGATTCAGCCTCCTTTGCATGGGATCTTCTTCACTGTCGGCCTCCTGAAGAAGTTTTACAACTGAGGCAGCGAGAGAGGAAGGAAATACTATATCAACTCCATAAACCAGCTCAAACGGTGACGTACCTATGGACTTCTTATGGCTGACCCGATCTGCCCAAAGTGCATTTACCAACCTTTTATGCCAGCTCTTCTTGTTCATTTCCAGCAGCTTCTTGATTATGTTGACCAATAATTTGTTTGAGGATTCCGCCAATCCATTGCCTTGCAGATGATAGGCAGTTGAATGACCCAAAATAATGTGATATTTATGAAAAAATTCTACCATCCGCTTTGATTTGAAAGTTGTTGCGTTATCGGTGATTAGCTTGTTTGAACAACCAAAGCGAGACAAGATGTCATTTTCGAGGAATGAAATGATCACCGCATCTGTAGCTTGTCTGGTAGGAATCGCCTCAATCCATTTTGTAAAGTAATCTATGGCTGTGAGGATCCATTTATGTTGTCTGGAAGAAGCGGGATGGATTTCGCCAATGAAATCCAACCCCCATTGCAGAAAAGGGGCACTCACCTCTATGGGCTTGAGTGGTAGAGGCTGTAACTTTTGCTTTCCTTCAAAAATTTGACACTTATGACAGCACTTAACCATCATGTATACATCAGAAAACAATGTCAGCCAATAGTACCCTGCTCTCAAAATTTTGTTCGCTGTTGACTTCCAAAAGAAGTGACCTCCACAGTCTCCTTGGTGGCAGTCCTCCATGACTTGCTTTGCTTCCTTTTCCACCAAACAATTTAACAAAACTCCACCGGGATCTTTCCAACACAGTGCTGAATTAAGAATGCAGAACTTGGCAGCCTTCAACTTAAGTGTTCTCGCTTTGTTTCTAGTCATGCCAGGTGGAGGTGACAAATTTTTGAGCACATATACGATATCAGAATACCATGGAGAAAGAGCAAACATTTCAGATATCTGAATTGGCGGTTCTTCAACGTTCTCATCGGACAAAGCAGCGATCAAATTTATGTCCAAAGCATGCAAGTTTGATTCAGCCATTAGCTTCGCCAATCCCTGTCCTTTCACCATTTTTGTGGGCTTTATTTCTATGTCATATTCCAGCAAGGCTGCAATCCACTTGTCTCTTCTTCCTTCCGGATCGACCTGCACTAAAACATACTTTACAGCAGCATTGAGAACATAGGCCAGAACGTGGGAATGTATAATATACACCTAGAAATCTTTCAATGCCTTCACAAGTGCAAGAGCCTGCTTTTCAATAATGTTATACTTTAAAGCTGCGTCTCTTATAGCTCTGCTGAAAAATGCAATGGGTCTTTCATGATCATCTCTCTTCTGCAATAATACCACTGCCATAGTATGCTCTGAAGCAAATGAAAACAATATGAAATCCTGAGTATAGTCCGTGCTTACTAGAACTAGTGCTGAGGAAAGAGCCAATTTGACCAAATTGAAAGATTTTACCGTCTCTTCCGTCCATTTCATTTGGCTATCCTTCTTAAGCGTGTTTGTCATTTCTCTTAGATGCTCCGCGAGATTAGGTACAAAGCGGTGGAGGAAGTTCATCTTGCCATTGAATGATTGCATCTCCTTTTTATTCCGAGGCAGATCTAATTGTTGAATTGCTTGCACACGTGCCGGGTCAATACGGATGCCATCCTTGGAGATAATGGGTCCAAGTAGTTTGCCTTCTTCCATGGCAAACAAGCTCTTCTTTGGATTCAGCGACAAGCCATATTTTCTGCACTTTAGGAAGACAGTTTTAAGATGGTACATGTGCTCTTCATCAGATTTAGAAAACACCATCAAATCGTCCAAATACACCACCAAAAAGACATCCTTCTTGTTTGCAAAAGCCAAGTCCATAGCACGCTGAAATGTGGCACCCGCATTCTTCAAACCGAAAGGCATTTTCGCATAATGAAAGGTCCCCCATGGAGTGGTGAACATTGTCTTGTCTCGGTCATCCTCATGGACAAAAACTTGGTTATATCCGAAATAACCATCAAGCAGTGACATGCGAGATGCCCCCACTACTCGCTGGAGTATATGGTCCATTTTGGGCAGTGGATAGTTATCCTTCAATGAGACTTTGTTAAGATTTCTGAAATCGATGCATAAGCGAATCTCCCCTGTCTTTTTCCTTACGCGTACCAAGTTGGAGATCCAATCTGAAAATCTAATTGGCACAATGATCCCTGATTTGTACAACCTATTGATCTCCTTTTCAATAGATGGTAGCAACTTTGGATTTAGCCTTCTCAACTTTTGTCTGAATGGTTTTTTATTAGGCTTGATGGGTATAGTGTGCTGAATTATATTGGTGTCATACGTCTTTAAGTTGGAATAGTCCCAAGCAAACACATATGCAAATGAAGACATCAAACTGATATATTTATCCTTGATCTTTGGCAGCAATGCTTTGGACAATTTTACCAATTTAGGATTCGCAGTTGTCCCGATATTGACCTCTTCCACACCCTCCTCTGTTGGCTGCAATGTTGGCTTGCAGGCTACATCATCTTGATTGAAGAGTTCTTCTAGAGGTATCAAGCCTTTGGGAATAACGTTATTCTTCAGCTGCAATACGTCCATTTCATTGATCTACATTTCATCTGTACCATTGCCTTTTCCATCATCATTTTATTCATCAATTTCGGTCTCTTTAAACTTGCCTTTGTTTTGCAGAAGATCATCAATCTCGTCATCATCTCGGAACACTTGCCAATATCTCTGATTGTCTGGAACGGTTGGACGGTGCTTGACATGGATTTCGAATTTGTTACTAGAGTTCATTGGGATTTTCAAACTACTCGTTGCCTTAGTAAGAGCATCAGCAATGTTATTTTGTATGCGAGGCACACATGTCAAGGTGTATTCTAAGAATAATTTCAGAATGTTTAGGATTGCATTATGGTAGGCCCGCATCCTAGGATGCTTTGCTTGATATTCGCCTCTGACCTGCTTGATAACCAATTTGGAGTCGCCATATATTGAAATCCTCTTAGCATTCAGCTTTCTTAGAATCTTTAGGCCATCAATCAGAGCTTCATACTTGGCTTCATTATTTGAACATTCAAAAGCCAACTTGTAAGAGCATACTCGTGCATTACTAGGGACCTTGTTTGGGGCAGAGAAGGGAATGCGTACCCAAATTCCTATTCCAGCGCCATCATTTCCTACTGCTCCATCAAAATCCATGGTCCACGAACCTTCCTTCTCCTCTTCCAAGTGCTGGAAATCTATTTGTTGTGCCTTGACTGCTTGTTGTCCATTGCTTTCAGCGGATTGCCCAACGGTGTTCTGCTGTTCTTGTTCCTCTTTCTTCAAAACTTCTCTAAAATTTTATGTTATTTCTGGAATATCATCTGCTTCTACCAACTGACTATCTATATCATTTAAACTATATGAATACAAAACAAAAGACTCTAAATTTGTATGTACATAGTTAATAGGATGATTTATTGGTTTCTCCTTGCTTGTGATCATGTACTTCATTTTTTGTTCCCAATATAATTTCCTCATTTATCCAAATACTAGAATCGTTACATAGGAGAAATCTAGCTGTAGTGTCCCTTTTAGTTTCGCTACCCAAGACCTGGAAAGAAGCATGCCAAACCTTGGAGGAATGTCTGCCACCACAATATCCATCAAAACATTCTTCATGGGGAGCTGATCCAAACTCACAACCAAGTCTTTGATGAGACTTATACATCTTACTCTGGTGGAATCGAACGAATAGAGATCATAATATTTCTGGGTGATGTCTAGACCAAGCTTGTCCATGATTGCCTTGGGCATGAGATTGTGAGAGGCTCGGAATCGAACATGGCGTTATGTAAAACAAAATCATGCAACCTTAAACTGATGTAGAAAGGTGGCACATCGCTGTCATGAGACTTGCCATTTGATGCTGGCCCAAAAATCATTTCAGGCTGATCATCTTCGAAATTCACCATGTCGGACATTGGGTCCAAATTTAACATTTTAGATACTTGTCCTTTATAACTGTTGTTCTTCAATATTTCAGTCAATGGGATGGATACTTTTAGTTTGGAAATCTCATTCTCTAAATTGAAAGTGAGAATCCTTTCCACCTCTTTGATCGGGATTTCTTTCCTCTACCTTTCTTCCGATGTAACTTGCTAATATGCTAATTATGCTGATATTGATTTGCTGCTCTCTGTTTCAACCACCTCCTTTCCTTTCCTTTGTGTACCAGCTAAATCATTCTTTGGCGCTTCATCATCCTTCTTTTTCTGAATGGGTCTGACTGGCACATCCCTGTTTCTAAGTGAATATCACTGCTGTTGGGCGGACAAAGCATTCATGTAGCCTCTTTGGTATTCATCTGATTGCTCCTCCAAGACGATGTCGCTTGCTAGAATGAAATCTCCATCTTTGTATGCAGCTGAATTCTCTGCATACTCCTCCTCTTCAGTGAGATAAGTAGGCAAATCGTCAGGAGTGAAGAGATGATTTTCTTCGCCTATTATGTTCCCGTCTTCATCTGATTCTGGTCCATGCACAAAATTTTGCTGCAAAGGTGTTTGTACTGGTTGTTGTGCAATCGACTCTTGAGCTCGTTGATCTCTCTGTCTTATTCTATATTGTGGTTGTTGTTGGCCACGGAAGTTAGGATTTCTAAATTGTGGCTTCAGTTTGTCAATTTTCACTCTCTCAAGCATCTGCTCTACCTTCCGAAGTAGTTGATCTACCGAGGAAGATTCTTCCTTTATAGTGACCTTCTTTTCTGCTTTTGCTCTAGCCCTCTTGGTCAGCAGATTTGCTTCAATGCTGACTGCTATCTTCTACATGTCTTCCATTGTAGCCGGTTCTCTTTCTCTCAATTGATAAGCCATATCAACATCAAAACCATCCGGGAACTTCAACATGGCTAGTCCCACGGGTGGCCTTAGATTATCTGGAATTTCATTATACACTATATTGAATCTAATGCAATAATCTTGGACCAACTCACCAGTGTTTCTCTTGATTTTCTCATATTCGGACAGAATGTGAAGAGGGTTCTTTTTCACTTCCCAACGGTTTAAGAATTGTCTTTGTAGTTTTGCCAAGGTAGCGATATGTGCAGCCGGTAAACCTCTGAACCATTTCCTTACTTCACCCGCAAATGTTTGTACAAAAAGTCTCATCGCCATGTTTTCCGCATCTATCTCATGAAGTTCATAAAAGTCTACCATTCTGTCCACATGTTGCTGTGCAGTAATGCCATTAGCAGTGCCATCAAAGTATGGGATTTTGCTTTGGTAATCAGCGGGAATATCATCTAAAATTTGAGGCAAAACAAGCGGTGCGAAATGTGCAGCCATCACTCTTGGTGGATTTGTCCTCGGAGGTGTTGGAGGAGTGTGCACAGTTTGTAAGGGGCTAGCAATGGGAGTTTGAAGCTGAGCTATTATGTAGTTATCAATAGACCGGTTAGCCCTTTCCCTCTCCAAGTCTACAAGAAACTGTGGATTGTTGACAGTAGAGTCAACCGCTCTTTTGGACTTGGTTTCAAACAATGATAATTCAAACTACTCGTCAAACTCTAGCTCTTCATTATACTCAAAAATGTCCAGGCATGAATGAGATTTGAGCACGGGCAATATAGAGCTTTCTTGACGATGATTTCTTGAAATCAAATTGGGATTTTTGTAGATGAGCGGAGGGTCTGGATCTGGATTAGCTCTGGTGTATCTTCGAGAAGCCAGCGTGCTATTGAGAAAAACCAAAGGACAGAACCTACTTTACATCAGCCTATCAAATCCTAAACTTATCATCCAAAAGCTTAGAATTATTAAGAAGCAAGGGGATTTGATTTGTCCCCAGTATGGTCGCCACTATGTTAGCACCTAAATCTGCCTTAGGCTGAAGGAAGGCAAAATTCAGGGTAACCACAAACCACGCTCAATCTGGTAGCTAGCCCTACCAGAATAGGAGAGGGCTCTCTCCGAGTCACACTCAGTGAATAAGTGAATGAAAAGGCCTGAAATGACTTACAGTGAACTATTTATCTTAGGCTATTAAGTGAATATGGAAACAAGAAGTGATTTTTATGAACGACTGTGTTTCTGGGATGGTATGGGACCAATGGACCTCAATGAACAGAGAACTTAACACAAAGGCACGGATTATTTCGTGAGGCAAAGTAGGCGGAAAGCATAGAAATTCATTTTAAGATAGTGCAGAATGGAGAGATTGATTAAGAGTGAAAAGGGCATGGACAACATGAATCCTTGTCAACAGAAGAATGAACACTGAACATGAAATTTTCCCACAAGTAGAGCAATAAAATTGAATTCTACCTTAGCTAACTTAGAAAATTTCAATGTAAATGAATGTGAAATGAGCTATGAAACATAACAAGATACATATGAAACATAAGAGACACATTTGCTACACTCACAACCACATGAACCTCATGAAACAGAGCCACTGCCTTTCATTAATCCTCTGTAAAAAATATGCAATGCAGAAACAAAGTTTCTTTCCCACAGTCTCCCAGAAGTTACAAGCCAACCAACCCTTTGCAAATGTTTTGCATACAATATATAGAATGTGCCATGAAGAAATAGAATGCCCAAGGGTTGGTGAGTTACTCGAATCATTACAAACTGAAGGTGGAGAGCCAAACAGTAGCTACAGGTGCAGCGCCACAAACATGACAAATGGCTTGGGTGGCCCTTTGCCTTCCTTTGCCACTTGGATAACTAACCATCTGGAGTGAAAATACTTATAAAACTGGCTTAGGTGCTAAAAAGATAAAGTGCATATGAGTGGGCCCACTTACAAAAATTCGGGAAGCGAAATTTCGAGAAATGGAGGCATTATGGCCCTTTTTCCTATATGCGTCGCGCCCTTTTCCTGTATGCATCGCGCCACTTTGAGGCCAGTTCTGAGGAACTTTCCAGAGTCCAGAATGTGCCCAAGTGTGCTCGTTGGAAAGCCTGTCCTGTCTACTTTCCGACCCAAGTGGAATTTTTGAATTTGGAGCTCATTTGCCCCTCCAAATCTTTATTCTCCAAAGATTGCTTCCTGTGTGTCAAAATAGGGGTAGTGAGGCCATTTTTGAGTGTATTTTGCCCTTTTGGTGGTTAAGATCTTCTCCAAATTTCTTGCTCCCAGTGCCAGTGATTTTGATTTTTCATGCCGAATCCAAAAACGCAAACCATTTCTCATTTGGAGTTCCCAATATTGCGCATCGCAAAAAAACCTGTTTTTGTGCAAAAAATTTGTCATGTGACCAAAATTTTCCCAAATTCCTTGAAACTTGGGATGGAGGTCCTCTATGAAGTGTTATGCTGTGCCAAGGAAGCTTCAGCCAAGATTCGAAGCTGATCTTTCTCTTTTGCCTCTTTTGCCTCTTTTGTTGCTTTGCCCAGTTTGGCCTTCAAGCTCCTTATTCGGGCCTTTACGCTCATGTTTCGTGCCCTATAATGACAAGCCATCCTCCTCAATATGGCTTTGTCCCTGTTTGCCTTCTCCGGCATTTTCTCCAAGTGTAGATTGACCTGATCCAACCAAGACTCATGGTCGTTGTTGATCTCTTGCTCCAAGGTAGTGAGCTCGATCCCTCTCTGCTGGGCAGCTTGTCGATTTTCACAGATGCTTTGCAGCTCCATGATCGTCTGTTGGTCCTCAAGTTGTTTGTTTCTCTACTCCAGATACTTGATGACCCATCTAGCCCTCTCGAAATTGAGTATCAAGTCTTTGATCTCCGTGTCCTACTCCTAAATGGTCATCCTAAGTTTGGCATTTTTTGCCTCTGTCTCTTCATCCTGAATAAGGATGACATCGGTCTCCTGTGCACCTGATGGCCCCTCATCATGCATGGGATCCTTGCCCTTGTCCAATACCTGTGTAGTTGATGCCAGAAGTGAGGCCCCTTCCACCCCGGGTAGAGATAACACTCGCTTTGCTGCTGCAAATAAGTTCCTACTGCCTTTTTGATATGTCACCAAAAATGGCATGATCATGGTCTCATGGCGCTCATGCTGATAAGAAGGACCACCCAACTCCTGCTCGGGCTCTGATAGTACCTGTGGTGTGCTGAAGAAGTCACGGGAGATGAATTCCTCCCAAGCAATGCTCTGCAATCCCAACTGGTGATCTACCAAAATCTGGATAAGAGCGAAGTGATACACACTGTTAAGCTGCTGCTGAGGGGTCTTATGCAGCATGAAGGTGTTCATCCTCTCTATATTCCTGCATATGAAAAACGGGAGGTTCATCATCCTCACCCTGGTAAAGTGCATGAGCAAGCAGATATGATAGGCATACAGTCTAGAGAACCTCCCCTCACAGCTAAAGTATTTCATGATCAATCTCATGAGCAGAGCATACTCATTCTTCAAGTATCTGAAGGGAAATCCTCTTGTGAGCTCATTCAAGAATCTGGTTTTGATGTAAGGCTCATAGTGTTTCCTTTCCACCTTCTTCTTCTTATGCCACTGCTCCCCAACATTTGGAATATCTGTTGCCATTGATATAGTTTCAGGTGTCAAGGTGAAAGTGACCCCAGCCAAGGTAGATTGACCTCCATGTAGATGGAGCAAAAATAACCGGGCCAACTCATGATGAACTCTGACATTTGTCACCCTTTGACAAAACTTGAAACATGATAAGTTCTGGAAGGATGACATGGAAAGAGGACATGCTTATAACTCGGTGAGGGTGGTGGGTTCATCCCTGACATGTTTGCCACTCTTGTGGTGTCTCCTGGGAGCCCGCTCTTCTGAGGATGAGTCACTCTGTGTCTCCCTCTCATAATCAGAGGAATGTTGTGATGACATGACTGCAATGTGGGTTGTGCTTAGGTTGCCCCTTTGATGATGGTGTGAGGCTGGGTGCCTTTGTAGTATCTGTTACCAAGGGGTACAAATGAAACAAGGAATGTTAGGAAGGGAGTGATGAAATGGGGATAGGGTTTATAGGGAGAACTTTGTTAGGGGTATGGGAGGATTTTGGGTATTTTGATAGGGTAAGGTTTGGTGTTGTATTTGAGCAATAGGAGGGGAAAGGGAATATGATTTTGGTAGCGTTAGGGTAGTGATAATAGGAAAAAATGACATAAGGGAATAAGGGATAGGGGTAGGGTAGGAAAAATAACCTTGGCAGCAACAACACTGTTACACAACCCTAGCAAACTAGTTTTTCTTTGGTGTCTTCTTGTGTTTTGCTTAATGGAATGTTTTTGCATTCAATCACTAGCAATAATCCACCATATCTTTTTTGAATTTGATGCACAAATGGGTTTGAGAGCCTACCTTGCAGTTAGAGGGGCTTCACAAAAATTTTGAGGGAGTTTTGGCACGTTTTGGGTGCTTTATCTCTGTGCACCGCGCCCCTATCTTTGTGCGCCGCACTCCTGTCTATGTGCACCACATTCCAGGTGTGCATCGCGCTCGTTATGGGCTTGAACGGTGGGCGGGTGCTATGTGCGCCACGCCCTGCGTGTGTGCCGCACCCTTGCCTGTGTGCGTCGCGCCCTTATCTTCACCTCCAACTGACTTCCAACTCCTCGTTTGCTCCTCGGACTGTATGCGTCGCGCGCAAAGCCCAGTGCGCCGTGCTCTGGGTATGCACCACACCCTCAATAAACTTACACTGTGGGCAGGCTGCGTGTGTGTCGTGCCCTCTGTGTGCACCGCGCTCCTGGTTATATGCGCCGCGCTCTCCGAGGTCGCCTCCAACTCACTTGATCGCTCACCAATGCACACTCACGCCTCTCCAATACTTCTCCAAGACTCGTAATGGAACAATGCCTTTGCTTTTAACAAAAATTGGTATATATAGTCTTATAAGAGATGGGTTTAATTTTTTCCTCTTCAAAAACCCATTTTTCTAATGTTTGAGTTTTGCACTGACTTTAAAACACACTGATTTTCACTTTCCCTTTGAAATTTTAGCTCGAATGATGTAATTTTCGACACTCTTTGTGCGAGTTGCAAGACAAGACATGTGGCCACGGAAACCATGACTACATCTGAAAAAATCACTTGATGACTTTTTTGAAATTTTTTCCATAAATGACATTGTTTGACTTTTCTTCAAAACAGAGTTTTGAAGAAGAGTCGGAGTCTATCCACATGACAATGAAGATTTCTGAACCATAACTGCGTAAGGGCCTCACTCTGGCCTACATGGCTCTACTGGACATGTTCAAGTACCAAATTGATGAATTCCTAGACCTAAACCTCGAAATGACCTTTGTCCTTTAAAGGACCAGACTTTGACTGTCATGGACTTTGATGATGATTGACAAAAGACCTGAGCCAGCAAGAGCCAGACATGAGGGGGGAAATGACTATAATGACCTTCTCCGTCAGATTATGGCATGCCTCTGGCGGAATGCAACTGGGAGAATGGAGCGGGACACCTAATCATGAAAGGCATAAAGAGTTTTGATCTCTGACGGAGGGCTGACCAAACCGACTCTAACATATTGTAGAAAGGGTTTCTCATGCTTCGAAACCGAGAAATTGAGTAGGTTAAAGTACAATGGAGGCACTTTGGGCCCGATGAAGCTACGTGGGAGATGGCAGATTAGATATGGGCTATGTATCCTTCCTTATTCGTTGGTTTAACAGATGTTTTGGTCTGATGTTTTGTATACGTTTTAGTGTGATGTTTTGATATATGTACATATGTATTTGGATGTAAATACCACCATGAGCTAATTTATGGGTGGCATGCTATTATGTTTTTATGTTATCATATTGGTTTTCTTTTCAGTAGGGTGATCATTGTAGATATTGCATCGAGATATGTTATAAAGTTCCATGGGAAATATGTTTTCTTTTTAGTGGTTTCGCTGAGGTATAGGTATGGTTGAACACCAAGGATGGTGTCCCTCAAGGGGGAGGGTTCTGTAACAACCTTGGTGAAAATTCCATGTAATAAAAGTTAGGAATAGAAAAATAATAACCACAGTTGATGGGACACCTATTCCAAGCTGAATGTTGGGCAACACATCTTAGTGTGGGTGTTCATTTGGTTTGTTATGGAAAAGGAAATTGGCAAAGGTAATGGCTAAGGCTTTGGAAAGGAAAAATGGCATTTTTGGCACATTTATTTATGAAAATAATGGAAATTAGGTGAAAAGGAAGGTGAAAGGTCACAGGTTGCACGTGAGGAGGAAAATGACGGAAAATAATGGAAAATGGAGAAAATAAAGGCCTAATTGATAAAAAGGCTTCTAAGGATCAGTTGGTACCTTTTGTCAGTTTAGTTTTGGAGCTCTCTCATTATTCTCTCTCTCTCTCTCTCACACTCTTGGACAAAGAGTTTTCTTGGAACACTTTGGAATTGGATCAAGAAAGGCAAAGGAGGCAAGAGGAAGCAAAGAGAAAGCAAGAACGAGTAGGATCAAGCAGTTATAGCATAATTCTTTACAGGTATTGATTTTCATGTGTGTTTTCCTTCCTATATTTGGCATCCATGGTATTGCATGTGGTTCTTTGTTGTTATCGCATGGGTTTTTCCAAGTGTGACATTGTTTTCAGCTTAGCCTTGCCATTTTCGGATAGCCATAGTGTGATGGGGTTCTCATGTTTTGGTGGAGATGGATTCTCGGATGGATTCAAAGCTGAGTGAGGTGGATCTCTGAAATAGAGAACACATGGCCTAGTGATCCCTGAACTAGATTCTAGATTGTGGTAAATCCGTTGGCCTAGTGACCCTTGAACCGGACAATGGGTTGCGATAAATCCAGGTATTGTGTGCCTTGGTGGGCCTAGGAATCCTTTCCAGTGAGTAGCAAGATATACGGTAAATACTAGAGGTGTTTTCCCTTGATTAGGCCTACGAATCCTTGGCAGTGAATGACGGGATATACGGTAAAGCCTAGAGGGTGGAGTCTCCATTTAGGGTCTAGTGATCCCTGGATTGGACTATGGATTGCGATAAAGGTTGAGAGACTAGGAGACAGGAAAATTCATCATAGAGTAGGTGGAAAAATCTGGTGGAATCCATGCTTATTTTGGCTTGGTGATCTGGTGGATATCATGTTAAATCCTGTTATTATATGTTTATTGTTTTGGCCTAGTGATCCAAAGTGGATTGCGGTAAATCCTCGTTTATATTGATGAAAGTGAGGTGGTTTGGCCTCTGAATGCCCTGATTGGTTCTTTGGGTTTGAGTCCCACATTCATGCTTGGAATATGGCACAAGGATGATTGGTTGAAGAGAGGTTTGGCTCAGCCAATCTATGGTTGGGTGGAACGTGGTAGTGCCATCCCGGGTTGGCTTCTGCATTCATTTATAAGAGGTTCTTTCCTTGACACATTAGGTGTAAATGTGTTGGTTTATATGTGGATTATATGGCTGATGTATCCTTGATATTTCTATTGTTATTATGCTGGTTATAGGCATGTATTATGATAGTTATCATGTATGGATCTCCTCATGTTTTTATTTGTAAATGAATGAACAATGTATCTATGACCTAATAGATGATAATGTAGTTAATGATATAAGGTTATAATGATTCTTAGCTATTCTCATATAAGTACGAGACCCCTATGCTAGAATATGTTGTTTAAATTTGTAGATTACATATTTGTGACATTTTTTACGAAATGCATGTCATGGCTAGTAGGGGTCTAGTCAAGCCCTTGTTCGATTAATTACATTTGTATCCTTATTTTGTTGTTATGTTTCAGTTTTGGAAGTGTCATTGAGTTTTGGGCAGTGACCTGGGCTCTGGCCTGAAAAAGTGGCACAAATCCTGGAGTCACAAGCATAGGTATGAGGAGAAAATTCCCCAGATGCATGCATACCCAAGTTGTGGGAGCATTTGGAGCCTCCTAGATGCATGCATGTCCATATCAAGGGAGCATCCGGGGGTTTGAGAGCCTAAAACTTCAGTTGATCTCAAGGGCTAGTTACCTGAGTGGTTGGGATGGCCCCTAGGAGTTTTGTTACATGTGTGGAAGGCCTGTGTGGTGTCTTTTCATCGATTCCACTTCCTTAAGGTCACCTAGGAGGTTGAATCCCATTATAGTAGCCTCTCATCGCATATCTACCCAGTTGGCAGATTACTTGGGTAGATGTAGGATGAGGGTGTTACACTCCAAGAATGCTCTAAGTGTGCAAGAGTATGAGAGAGAGAGAGCGAATACAAAAAGAGATCCAAAATTGAACTAACAAAAGGTTGTCTTACTAAAAGTCATGAACTGATCGTTAGAAGCATTTTTTTAAATGAGGATTATATTTTCTTCAATTTCCATTACCTTCCTTCAATTTCCTCCTCACGTGCAACATGTTCCCTTTCACCTTCCTTTTCTCCTAATTTCCTTTATTTTCATAAATTAAATGCCAATTGATACCTCTTTCCTTTCCAAATCCTTTTCCATTGCCTTTTCCGATTTCCTTTAGCCATAACAAACCAAATGAACACCCACTAGGATGTTTTTCCCAACATTCAACTTGGAATACGTGTCCCATGACCTTGGTCTTATTTTTCCTTTATTAACTTTATTACATGAACTTTTGACTTGGAGTTGTTATAGACCCCTCCCCCATAGGGGAACACCATCCTCGGTGTTCTATGCCACCTATAACCAACAAGACCGTTGAAAAGAAAAAAATACTTCCTATGGAGCTTTATAACTTAGCTTGATGCATTATTTATAATGAACAGCCTTCTACAAAGAAAACCAACATGAAAAAAAATGACAACGTAGTAACCATACCGCTTATTGGAGCCTTATAACACATTGTGGTATTTACAACAATAACCATATATAAATGTATACATATACCAAAACTCATTTTCATTCACCTGAAAATAATGAAGGATACATAGCCCGCATTTGATCATCGATCTCCCATGTAGCTTCATCAGGCCCAAAGTGCTTCCACTATACATTAACTTGCTTGATTTCTCAATTCAAGAGCACGAGCATCTTTCGCTGCAATATGCATTGAGGTTCCAACTGGATTGTCCTTCTGGCTCCACCTGTAATATTCGACATCCTTTACATATCTTTTAAGAAATTAAATATGGAAATCATCATGGACTTTCACTATCAGAGGCAGTGCAATTGTGTAGGCCACTGGTCCAATTCTCTTAAGGATCTTGAAAGGCCCACAATACCGAGGTGCCAACTTTGCAGATGACCCAATCTTGAATGATCTCTTCTTTGGCTTGATGTGAAAGTACACATGTTCCCCAACCTAAAATTGCTTAAATGCCCTATGCTGATCTACATAAATTTTTTGCATGTCCTATGCTACCTTTAGATTCTTCTTGATAATGCATTTCCTGTTCCATCTCTGCCAATATGTCTGGTTCAATCAACACCTTATTAACGAGATCACTCCAATTGATGGGAGTATTACAAATCCATCCATAAAGTGCCTTAAATGAACTCATCCTCAATGACTCCTAATACCCATTGTTGTAAGAAAACTCTACGAGTGGAAGGTACTCTTCCCACTTCCGATGTTGATGCATAACATACATTCTCAACATGTCCTCCAAAATCCTATTGACCCTCTTTGTCTATCCATCTTTCCATGGATGATAAGTGGTATTGAAGTCCAACTCTGTACCCAAACCTACAAATAACTCCTTCAAAAACTTAGAAGTGAAATTAGCATCTCTGTCTAACACAATCTTCTTTGGAACACCATGTAGCCTCACTATCTCCCTGATGAAGACCTGTGCTACATCACTAGTTGAATAAGTATACTTCACTGGAATGAAGTGTGCTACCTTGGTTAACCTCTCAGCCACAACCATAATATAATCATGTTGTGTAGATGTCCTCGAAAAAACCTATAATGAAATCCATGGAAATGACCTTCCATTTCCACATTGGAATCAAAATCAACTATAGTAGACCACCTAGATGCTTACACTCTGCTTTTACCTATTGACAATCCAAACATCTAGCCACAAACTATGCCAATTCCTTCTTCAGATTCGGCCAATAGTAGAACTTATTCACCGATGTCAATATCTTATGATATCCTGGATGACCTGAATATGGCTTAACATGAGATTCCCTCAAGATAAGCTTTTTGAGTCCATTGTTGTCCGACATATTGATCCTGTCCCTAAATCTGACCAAACCATCTATTGTGAGACAATAGTCCACATCTTGATCACCTGTACCCTTCTATTGTAACCTATGCCTAAGCTCCCTATACCTGTCATCCTATTGCCCTATCTGTAAGATCTGATCCTATAAATCCATCCCATGTGAACTCATAGTTTCTATATGATTTACCTGTAATCTTTTGCTAAGAGCATCTGTAACCCTGTTTTCCTTACCCTTAATGCACCCGATCTCAAAGTCAAACTCACTTATCATGGCCAACCACCTAGATTTCTTGGGATTTAGATTTTGTTGTTCAAACACTTACCTCAACCTACTGTGATCACTCATCAACACAAACCTCCTGCCAAGAAGATAGTTCCTCTGCCTCTTCAATGCACAAATGATCGCTGCCAACTCAATATCATGTGTCACATAGTTTTGCTTGTGCTCATTCAATTTCATTGATTCATAACATACCACTTTTCCTTCCTGCATCACGAATCCACCAAATCCTCTCTTGCAAGAATCTATACACACCACGAACTTTTTATCCGGGTCCGTAATCTTGAGAACTAGAGCATTTGTTACCAACTGCTTCAAGTGCTCAAAACTTTCGACACATTCCTCTATCAATTCAAATTTCTTTCCTTTCCTTTGCAATGATGTAATAAGATATGAAATCCATGAGAATTTCATGATGAACCTCCTATAGTAACCTGCTAACCTCATCCACATTCCTAGGAGCTACCCATTCATTGATAGCTCTTATATTTCCTGGGATCACTGCTATGCCTTCATTGGAAACCGCATGTCCCAAGTAATGTACCTATGTCTGAAAGAAATTTCATTTACTAAGCTTGGCATACAATTGATGCTCTCTTAGCAATCTCAACACCATTGCTAAATGTTTGACATGTTATTCCTCACTCTTAGAATATATCAATATATCATCAATGAATACAATCACAAACTTGTCTAGATAAGGATGCAATACACTATTCATCAATCACATAAAAATAGCTAGAGCATTAGTTAAATCGAAACGAACTACAAAAAACCCATAGTGCCCATACTTGGTCTGGAAAGAAGTCTTGTAAATATCCTCTTCTTTGATGTGTACCTAATGGTATCCTAATCTCAAATTAATCTTTGATAACATTGTTGCTCCCTTCTACTATTAAAAAAATTCATCAATCCTCGGCAACATATACTTGTTATTGATGGTTACTTTGTTCAACTGCCTATAATTAATGAACAATCTAAGAGTACCATCCTTCTTCTTCACCACTTCTTCACAAACAACATTGGTGCACCCCACAATGATACACTTGACTTAATGTATCCCTTGTCAAGAATTTCCTACAACTACAACTTCAATTCCACTAGCTCTAGAGTGCTCATCCTATAAGGTTCCTTTGATGTCGGTGTTTCCCCTAATACCAACTCAATAGAAAAATCCACTTCCATGTGAGGTGGAAAATCTAAAATCTCTACTAGGAATACATCCTAAAATTGTTGCAAGGCAGGATACTTCTTCAAGGCTTCTTCATCCTCAACATCCTTACCTTTATCACTGGAAAAATGCATTTCAACTAACACATACCCTTTCCTGCGACTGCACTTTGCCTGCATAGTTGTAAAAATTCTAAATGATGTAGCCTTCTTCTTACCCTGCAAGATTCTCTATTCCCCATTATCATCCAAGCACTCAATATCCTTTTCATAACAATCCACCTTAGTCCTATGAAGATACAACTAATGCATACCCAGAAGCATATTGTATGATCCCAATGGAAGTACATTCAAATGCGCTAATGTAAGCATACCATTCAACTCATGCACAAGCCTTTACCCAATGATGAACTCTTTTCGTAGTACTTGTAGCCAACTGCACTAACCAAGACTTTGCATACACTTCTTTATTTAAACCAAACTTATCTAGTAGGTCAGGCTTAACATAACTATAATTAGAGGTAGGGTCAATCAAAATAGAAACAAATTGATCACAAAGCTTACCATCCATCTTGATAATAGATGTCTAGTGATCCGCCTTCTTGTTATCTAACGTTGCATAAATCTGTGGAATACTCTATCCAACATCCCCCACTGTCTGCACTTGCTAAGCACTTAAAATATGAGGCCTACCACCCTGATATGACAAGAAATCCCTCCAGAGATGCTCCTGGTCATATATCCAACATTGCAATTATTCCTTACCCTCACCTTCATTCTGCTTCCCTCCAAGTTATGACCCATGTCCCTTTCCAACTACATTGAACTTCTTGCAAGGAACAACATTCTCTTTCTCACCTACAGCCTAAGGTATTGTTCGCTTCGGTAGCCACTTTCCCTTAGCTTTGTCTTTCCCTTTCCAATCTTGTTGAGGCACTGCCTTATGCTTCAATTGCTCATAACAATGTTTCAACTTCCTGATGGTTTCCTCCAATGATATAGGCTCATCAAACTTGATCTTTTGTTTGAATTCTACTGACAACCCACTGATGAATCTATGGATCTTTGCTTTCTCCTCCTTAAGATAAGGCACATACCTCAACAACTCCAAGAATCTACTAGTATACTCCTCATCGATCATAGATCCCATCTTCAACAAATAAAAATCCTTCGCCCTATCATCATAGTATCCCTCAGATAGATACTTCTTCTTGAAAATTATTTCAAAACCCCTCCAATTCAACTCCTCTTCCTAAATGCATCTAACATTCTTCACATCTTCCCACCAAATGTATGATTTACCTTTAAGACTGAAGGTATCTATCATGGATTTCATGTTCTCTGAATAGTCATGCAATTTGAAGAAATTATTCATCCCAAGCAACCAAGTTTATGCATCCTTTGACTTCTTCATTTCTTCATCAAACATACGTGGCTTAGCTTTCTTGAACTCATCCGAAAAATGTCCCCTTTCATTCCTTCTATAAGGATGATAGTGATGATGAACGTGATACTTGTCTGAACTAGAACTAGAATAAAGCCCATTCCCACTTCCTCTCTTATCAGGTGTATCCAAGAATATGCCATCCCTGAAGGTATCATCTATGTTCAACCTATGTCCATCATGAGATCTACTACCATAGGCTCTAGTAGTCATGTCCTCTTGTCCATGACTGATCCTAAACAGTCCTTATCTCTGCAAGTATGACAAAATATGAAGGATAACTACATTGACCTCTACTTGTTTCTCTTGTGCCCTGGCAAGTCTCTCTTCTGACTGAATGATTCTTTCATTGTCTTCTTTGCAACTTCTTATTTCTGCCTTCAAACTTCTCAAAGTGTCTGCTATGTGAGGGGAGTACTCATCATCATGTTTCTCATCCGATCTATAGGGAGAATCTCGTGAAATATAATCCACCATTTTTCTAATAATCTTTGATCTTCTTCTTCCTGTAAGTATATCATGTCAACTAAACCAAAATATAAATATAACCAACATACCTTAACATAGTTCAAGGGAGGATATCTCATCTGCAAGGTCAACCAAATTAGCACAACACATGTATGAACATAATCATAACAATATATATAGATCATCTCATCTATTTACCATGCATGATGCCATAAACTATAACACCAACTGAGCACAATTCATGCATATACATTGACATGCATAACAAATGCATATACAACCAACATGCATTCATGACAAACACATCATCAACTTTTACATGACAATACAACTATAACAATGACCATTACCATGCATACATAATAAGCACATATATAACCTACATGCATGCATGACAAACGCATTTCGCCCATCCAGTCCAAGGGTCGAAAAATGCTTTCATACCAATATGTGGTATCAGATATCACCCAAAGAGAGAGAAACTTACTCTGATACCAATCTGTAACACCCTCCCCCCACACTTACCCAAGCTTATTGGTCCACCAGGGTAAATATGTGATGAAGAGTTACTATGATATGATTCAAATCCCTGAGTATAGTTAAGGAAGTGGAACTGACGAACCAAAACTTTATTGACCTCCCTCAGGTGCTAAGGACCCCTAGGATCTAACTAACCACTCCAGGTACTCAACTCGTAAGTTAACTTAGATTTTCCTAACCTGGGCTCTCATTCACTCCCATGACAAGGAAATCCAGTGGCTAAGACCCTTCAGTCGCTCTCATGAGCCTGCATCCCATTGAATGTAGACTTTTTAACTCAGTTCTATGCTAGTGACCTCGAGATTTGATCCACTTTTTCAGGGCTAGGACCCATTCCTCTGCCCATAACTTAATGAAACTCTCAAAAATGATAAATAACAAGAAGATAAGGTCTCTACTGCAAAACTTAAACAAGGACCTATCCTAACCAATCCTAACCATGACATACATTTCGTCAAACACATCATTAGCATGTAACGTACATGTCATAAATACACATTTGAACATAGGGGCCTCATATTTATTTGAGAATCATCAAGAAGGTTTGATGCCCTCTCAAATAGTTTCATTATAATCTATTAGGTCATACATTCATTAACCATTCATTTACTATCCAAAAAATGATGAGAGCCATAACTCAAGTTTGTCATACAACCATGTTTATAACCAAGCATATAATGAGAATAATAACAAGGATAGAAAAACCATCAAAGCCACATAATAGAAAGTACATTTACTCATGAAATACAAGGGAAAATAGCTCTTATTAACAAATGCAAAAGCCAACCAAGTCCAGGACTTCCACGTAGGACTCGACCATAGATCAGGATGAACCAAATATTTCTTTCAACCAATCACCCCTGTGCCATATTCCAAGCATGAATGTGGGACTCACAACAAAACCAACTGAGGCTTCTCAAGCTTTACCGTTTATCCCACCATTATTGGCCTAGGGTTTCCTAGGCCCAAAACCCTCATCTATACAACCAAGCTTTACCATGTATCCCACCATTACTGATCAAGGGATTCCTAGGCCCAAACAAAGAAACATACACTACCAAACTTTACCAAAATCTCGCCAAAACCGATAAAGGGACTACTAGGTCTAAACAAGCATGGATGCCTTCGGATTTCTTCACCAATACCTTGAGGAATTTTCCCATGTCCACCCTTAGGCTTTACCATGTATCCTACCTTTACCAGTCAAGGGATTTCTAGGCCTTTGGGAATTTTCCTCAGACCACCTCAACTAGTTCCAAAACTATCTGACAATCCATCTGAACCAAATGAAAGAAACCCATCACACCATAGTTATTCATAAATGGAAAGGCAAGGATGAATCCACTATCATTCCTAGGAAAACCCATGCCAATGACAGCAAGAGAACCAAATACACACATGTATATACGATGCATGCCAAAACTAGAAAGGAAATCATACATGCAACTTGATACATGTAAGTAATCTTGTTGTAGCTACTTGATCCAAATATTCCTTGCTTGATATTTGCTTCCATTTGGCTCCTTTTCCTTCCTTTGCCTTTCTTTCTCCAATGCTAGAGTGCTCCAAGAATTCTCTAAGTGTGCAACAATATGAGAGAGAGAGAGAACTCCAAAACTGAACTAACAAAAGGTTGTACTGACAAAATTTCTGAACTGATCCTCAGAAGGATTTTTATTAATGAGGCCTCTATTTCTTCAATGTCCATTATTTTCCTTCAATTTCCTCCTCACATGAAACCTGTGACCTTTCACCTTCCTTTTCTCATAATTTCCTTTATTTTCATAAATAAAATGCCAAATAATGCCTCTTTCCTTTCCAAGTCCTTTTCTATTGCCTTTTCCATTTTCCTTTATCCATAATAAACCAAATGAACACCCACTAGGATGTTTTTCCCAACATTCAACTTGGAATATGTGTCCCATGACCTTGGTCTTATTTTCTCTTTATTAACTTTATTACATGAAATTTTGACCCGAGGCTATTACACCGATGAAAGTGGGTAAATGTGGGAGGAGGTGTTACAAGAGGGTTGTAGCAGCTGCTACATGTAGCCCTAACCAGGGGCCAAAAGTTGCATGTCTGGTGCACACACAAGTGCAACGAATTGGGATAGAAGTTGACATCTCATGGTATGGTGTTTCTCTTTCCATGTTTGATGATTGTAAGGATGTGTGGAGGG
The DNA here is from genome assembly GCA_000404065.3 of Pinus taeda. NCBI lineage: Eukaryota > Viridiplantae > Streptophyta > Pinopsida > Pinales > Pinaceae > Pinus > Pinus taeda. The sequence continues at coordinate 85,377 of APFE031704068.1, read as the reverse complement.
TTGTTCAGGGTGTTTTGGAAAATAGATAGTGGCCCTAAGTTACAGTGAAATCATGTGATGATTCATTGTTGTGTATGTTGCTAAAAGACGCTCCAAGTATAGTGAACAAGTGGGAAAACTTGTTACTTTTAGTGGGCAGCTTGATTGTGTACCCTAGGAGCAACATTTTGGAGCACCCAAAATCTTGTCAAATGGGCAATCCTTGAAGTCCTCATGTACAATTATCATTGAAGGAATAATGAGTTGTTAGGAGGCCAAACCACTAATAAGAGGACAAATCTAGAAGACCCAATGAGAAAACTTCTTAGTGCAGCTAGAGGTCGGCTAGTGGGCAGCTCAGTGAGCCAAATTTGAGTGAAACAAAATGAGTTGTAATCATTGATAGTGGGAGATTGTGGACTCAGAAAGCATGGTGGGAAAGAATAGATCTTCAAATCAGGTTCTGCAAAACAAAGCAAGGAAGTCTTCTAGTTTAAAGGGAGCAACTACAACAACAGAGAATGTGGTACTGTTGCAGATAGATCTAGGTGGACGGGGTTCTTCTAGGAACACCTTCCTCACTAAGAGGGAGTGTTGAAATATTATTGAGAAAAGGGCTCCTTGATTTGTGCCTTAATCGCAGGAGCTAGAACGAGTTCCTTCTTGTGCATGACTCAAGTTCTTATAATTTAGGAATTAGTCCCTAAACATTAGGACAAGTTAGGGTGCAGTTAATTGATGTGTTGAAATTGAAAGTTGAGTTATTGATTTTTCTAGTGTGAGTTGATTGAGGAAAAACACAATTGATTGAGTTTCAAGTGGCTGACTTGAAATAGGATGAGTTGCATGAGAAGTTAACTCATGCTAACTTAATAAATCACAAAATCATTCCTTAATTAGAAAACTCACTAATTTTAACCATTTGAATTTCCTTTAAAAGGAGGAACAAAGGTACAAGTTTAATTATTGTTTTGGCGATCACATGTTGGTGAGACCAAGCAATAGGAAAAATGAGTTAGTGCATGGAGCTTGTGTGTGAGAAGGGCATGCCAATAAAGAAGCATGTGCACAAGATTTATAGAGGAGCAAAGATCAATATTCTTGTGGGTGTTTTGAAGCCTAGTTCAAAGATGAGAGAAAGGTTGTAATCTCTATTGAAATAATTGTATTTGTAAGAGATCAATTGCTCAATTTCTATCAATAATATTCTCAATCAAGTAGAAGGTTTTCCCAGTTGGGTTCGCTAAACAATTTTGTGTTTTTGAATTGTGTATTTGTGCTTTTATTTTTGTTCCTATTCTGTTGCAAATTTGCAGTAGAGAAATATGTGTTTTAGTGAAAAGAAACTAGTTTTCAGTTTTCAGATTGTTCACTATAGCATATTAGAATTTCGTGGATTTTCTACATCACTTACTAAGATCATAGGGACTCCTTGCTATAAGAACAATGTCATTGGCATAAAGAAGAAGGATGATGACTATACTAATGAGAGTTAGGCCAACACAACCAATTATTTCCAAGCAATCTTCTAACTTGTCATTGTATATGCCAAAAAGGGTATGGGACATGGGACAAGCTTGCTTTATTCCTATATTTTAGTTAATTTATTATGACTAGCCCTTGATATTTTAGTTTTTCTATGTGGTTCATGGATTCCAGAGATTAGTGACTAGTCCTCAATATTCCTAAACTCAATAATAACATTTTGATACAACCATACCGTTGTAGCTGTCAATTTTAAAGGAACCATTCAGTCCTAATGAAGGGTCATGTTCTAGACTCAAAACATCGACTAAAAATGATCACTATGGATCAACTTTCAGACTCAAATTCTTTAAATTGAAAGGAGCTTTTAGTTATTTTAACATATTCCAAAGGTTGTTCGTAGGAGCTATATCAAATCCTTTTTAAAGTCGATGAAATAATAAAGGAGATTGATTTTATTATCACAACACTCCTTTGCAACTATCGTAAGTGTAACAAGGTGGTTAATAATTGAATGATAGTTGTTAAATTCAACGGCTTTTAACTCTTTTTCCATGGTTTTCTAGCCATATGATAACCTTATTTTTCCAAATAAGTTTCGTATGATAAAATGAGACTAATCATATTCATCAAATAGTTAGAGGTATTATTTTTATCTCAATTTTTAAAAATATGTACAATGATGCTTTTTGTTTATGGTTTAGTGAAATTTAGATAGACTATTAAATTGAAGAGCTTGCGTATAAGGGATGATAATATACCCTCCAATTGTTAAGATTTTATCTTTGTAAATTTAAATGTCTTGAGTTTTCCATTTTACGAGCGACTTAACCCAAAACTCTCTATCTTCTATAGAAAAATTTCATCCTTTATAGAAATATTTGGAATATTGTCTACAACATTAGAGAATCCCTAAATATTTTTAGGGTAAGAGTTTTAAGACTATAAAGAAACATATTATTTTCTTTAGTTTTACAAGTAAGAATTTACCTCCAAAATTTTTAAAATCTGTTTTAGAAAAAAAAAAACAACAACTTCTCTTATTTTCTATTTATTTATTACATTTTTCTCTTTTAATTAAAACTTTATACCTATTTATTTGTAAATATCTCTAATCACTTTTTAAACCATTTTACACACATTACCATACCAAAGGTTTGTTGTTCTATTTTTTATTTTACGTAACGTAAGAAATGAAAAATGATGGTTGTAAAATCATGATAGAAGCTTTCAATTTCCTTCGAGAAAAGAACAATGTAATTTTTGTTAAAAAGTAAGTTCTTTTGGTTATTAGAATTTTATTGAAAAAAATAACTTAAGATTAAAATTTCATAAATGTAAAACTTAAAATGTTTTAATTTTAATTTTATATTTAAATAATTTTTAATATTTTTTCAATATGTAATTTTGATTTTGGTATGTGATTATAGTATAGCAAAATAATATATTGTTTGTATTTATGTTTTTCAATTTTTCTAATAAAATATAATAAATTTAATTGTTGAAGATTTTTATTTTAAGTTAAGGTGGATGAGGATTTGTTGATTTTTTTATTTATTTATTGATGGTTTAAATTGATTCTCAAGGGAATATGGTCTACACATGCTTAGTCTTAATGTTTATCAATGATATAGTGTGTTATAGAGTTTGTTAGGCTGCATTGACTTTTAATAAATTTTAAAAACTATATTTGTGTCAAGTGGCTCCCTGCCCACCAATTCCCCAAGGATTTGAGATTATTCCAATTCTAATATGTTCATATTCTAGTTAGATGGGGAAATTGATCCATTTCACAATAACATGTGTAATTCCTTTTTTTCTCAAGTTAAATTATATTCATGCCACTTGGCTCCCTGCCCAACAATTTCTTAGGTATTTCAGATTATTCCAATTCTAATAAGTTCATATTCTAACTAGATGGAGAAATTAATATATCAACAGATTATATCAGCAGATTTTATTTAGCAGAAGAGTCCATTTTACAATAAGATGTGTAATTTTTTTCTTTCTCAAGTTAAAGTTGACCCATAATCTTTTTATACATGGTTAATCAAGGAAATGTGTGCATGGGTATAGTGTTGGTCAATTTTCAATGTCAAAACTAGATTTTAGAAATTACAATATAAACTATTCATCATGTTTTTTTGTTTCTGGATGAAAAAGAAATTATCTCTTTTTTTTTATAAAAAATTATATTTATTTATATTAATATTTTAATATTATATATTTAATTACTCTGTAAGGCGTTCCCTCTGAGATGAACTCCCCTCCCCGCCCTCCAGTCATCTCTCCCCTCCGTTTGATGAATCATTAGATGATTGGAGTGTCTCCTGCCGTTGGTTTAACATGTCAAATTCGAGTCGTTTTTCGCCTAATTAATTTAACCTACCAAATTCTTGTCCTCTTTCCCGAACCTGACATGTGTGGGCTTTGGTGTACATGTTGGGCATGCATCTTACCATGCCATTACCATGGTTAACGAACTCATCCAGCTATAACTCATCCTCTTGGCCATCTAGAAGGAGTTGTGGAAGAACCCGTTTCTTACAAAGTAGCCTTCATTGGAATTGTAGGCAGTGTTTTCTGTTGTGAATGAAGCAAGAAGTTACCGGCAATGCAATGCTTGTCTCTCATATGCCTTGATTTTGATGGATATGTCAAATTATTTCAGGGCTTGTTGTTTCTTTGAATCCTTATTCGATTTTTTAGTTTGGCTTCATGGTGTTCGTAAGTCCACTGGAGGAAAGGCTTCTAGTAGAATGCCACCAAGTTAGTGGTTACCTCCATTTGGGTTCAATTTTACTTATTTCTAAAGGGCTGATAGGGTTTTAACGTTAGGGCTTTTAATGTTTCAGGTTGCTCGTATGTGTGTTCCACTGCCATTTCCTTCTAGCCATAAAAATGTAGTTGTTTATGATATGGGTGCGTATGGATGGATGGACTTGATGGGAATGTATGTCTACTGAACAAGAGGTCCCATGGAGGCGCGTCTTAGTTGCTTCTAAAGGTAGTGGATATTGTATCTCAACACATGTAAAGACCACACCCTATTCTTAGTTTTAATGCTCATGGTTTCTTTATCCAAGTTTGATTCTCCTGCTGAGATCAAGGTGATTTAGACAATCTTGAAATTAAACCATCTTGATTTTATGTGATAAATGTGTTCCTTTGTATTCAGGTTAAGTATCCTCTGGTTTTTCAAAGCAACATGCATCAACTCTACATATTCATCTTTATGCCGACAATTCTCCATTTTTTATATAGTATTTTAATTATCGCACTAGCAAGAACAAAGGTAAGTGGAAAGAGGAGATCAGTTATTTTCTCCAATAACACCTAATTGAAAATTTGCCTTGGATTTTACTATTTTAATCTCTGCATGCAATTATTTCCTCTGTTATTACTGATATCTACCTATCCCATGGTATGAATTGCAGGACGGATCGATGGTTGGCATTGTGGATTCTCTGTTTTTGCTGGGTGCACATGGATACTCTGGGCCATTATATGTTTTCTATATGTTTTGTATCTGTTAAATGTTGTAGCAGTTAGTATTTGTGTATGCTTAGAATGACAAACATGGAGACATTTGAAAAGGGATATTTTGGATATTTTGCACATCGAACTATGTACTGTTTTTTCAATATAATAAAAAATCCAACGATTTTTCTTTCCTCGGTAAAAAGCCTCCTCTTTTAACTAAGGTTTTCATAATTATGAAATTCATTTGTGCAAATCAACTCCAGGAGGGTAGAGATATGTTAGAGCCACATACTATTCCCAATAAGAGTATTTCCATATCTTTCTTTAGTTGTTTTCTATCAACTTCTTTGATAGATGACTCCATGAAATAAGCATCCATTATTCTGCCATATATTTCCTTGCAATCCTTTCCATATTGAACGCGCAGATTGCAATTTATGAAAGGAATAAGAATATGGAATCATACTCTCATGCTTAAAGATTACGATAGCAATGACTTTATCATACTAGATTAAGTCTGTGATAGTGCCATATCCATTCACAGTCGAGAGGAACAAGAAGCCAAAAAATTTCATGGCTAGAATTGGATTACAGGCCTAGCTTCTTGTTTGCATCAGCTATGTTATTGAAGGAGATTGATTTTTCTTATTTACTAATGTTATTCAAGTTTCCTTTACCTGTGATGAGGTACAAATCCCAGCTCCTTGAAAGATATTTTTTTTTTCTTTACCAATGTTAGCCAAGCTTCCTTTGTCTTTGACCAAGTCCTCGGACCTTTTCCTCCCAATCATGATTTGTCTTGATTCAAGAGTTCTAATTGGTTTTGTGTCTCATCATCTTCAGCCTAATCCACCTAGCTTGACTTAGTTTATTGGTTAAGTGAATTCTTTACATCTTGATCTAGATCTAAAGGAAAAGCAAGTTCCTTTTCCATTGTACCTTGTTATGCCCATCCTCGCTGAGATGGTGGGTCTCCTTTCTCTAAACTTAATGGTATGTATCTAATTTCATTTGGATCCACTATTGACCCTTCCATGGGAGGGTTCAACTCAGTGGATCTTCCTTGCTAATTAATTAATGTTCTTTCTGGGCTATTAATGTTCTTTTTTGCACTCTGAGCATTAACTTTTTTCGACATTTTATTGTTAGATTCTTTGTGTCAAAGCAAGCTTTACAATGGTGTTTTCTGAGACTGTTTTTCAGATTACTCACAAAATTGTTTATTTGGTCAACCTTTGGAACCATCTAATGTGGTTCATCTGTCTTGAGGATATTAGATGGTTCGAAACATTGACCAAATAAAAACATTTACCAAATAAACAATGATGCGATTAAATCTGAAAGACAGTGAACAATTATGCTATTAAATATAAAAGACAGTCTCAGAAACAATATAGATCACATAAATCTAAAACAAAAATGATACGCTTTGTTTCAAATAAAGCTTTACAATGATGAAAATGTATATTCATAAACAAGTTTTTCTATCCAGTAGTAGTTTTCACCTGTCAAAAATTATTTCTGCCAAAAATTGTTTACCGGAATTCATTTTCACATAAATTTAAGAATAAGAAACTATTTACTAAAATTCAGTTTCACATAAATTTAAGAATATGTAGTTGTGTTTTGATCCTTTGATTCAATGCTTCTATAATAGCATCTCCTAGGGGCTTTTAGAACGACTAAAAAAGAGTATGAACCCCAAAAATACCAACACAAATTTGGAAATATAATACACACAAGAGTCCAGGAAAAAGTATATGTCAATGACTTAAGAATGGATTCTATGGTTTTATACATAACCCTGGAATTCCCCAAAACCAGGATGTAAAGTTTAAAATCTGTAGAATACACAGAAACAGAGACAGATAGAACGGAAATAAAGAACCCTTGTTTGATACGCCAAGATATGGAAAAACTGAATTCTTGAATGAAATTAATTTATGATTCTCCGCTGTGTTCTTACTGCAGGTGTATTACATTAGTTTTATGGCATGAACCCGTTACATCTATCATAACCAACTAACCGACTATTCGATATGCAACTACCTAACTAATCATTTACATAAAAACATTTCGGTATGCAACTACCTAACTAACATTTACATAAAAACATTTGTTGTCAATACTAACAAACTCCACCTTGACAACAATTTCCTAATCTCTTTCCCATGCCCATTCATCATCGTTTCTGCAAGCCAAGAGAAGCTAAACACCACTGCAGCTTCTCTACTGTTACTGGCTTTGTGAATATGTCTGCACAATTCTATCGTGTATGGACCTTTTTAAGAGTTACTTTTCCGCCATCGATCACATGTCTCAGAAAATGATACCTTACATCAATGTGCTTGGTTCTGCTGTGATAGGCAGGATTTGTAGCCAAGTGAATAGCACTTTGACTGTCACAAAGTACATCCACTTTCTCCTGCTTTCTTCCAATTTCATCTAGCAGACCCTTTAACCAGATTGCTTCTTTACTGGCATCTGAGGCAGCTATATATTCGACTTCAGTAGTGGACAACGCAACTGTTTCTTGAAGCTTTGACATCCAACTAATTGCTCCACCTGCAAGAGTAAAGACATAACCTGTAGTAGATCTTCTTTTGTCCAAATCACCTGTATAGTCAGCATCTACATATCCGCAGACTGATCCTTCACTACCATTAAAGATGATGCAACGGTCACTTGTGCCTCTTAGATATCGAAGCACCCATTTCACTGCTTGCCAATGTTCTTTACCTGGATTTGCCATGAACCTGCTGACAACTCCAACTGCATGTGAAATGTCAGGTCTTGTAGATACCATCGCATACATTAAGTTGCCTACCGCATTTGCATATGGTACATGAGACATATACTGCTTTTCTTCATCATCTCTAGGACTTAAAACCGAAGAAAGCTTAAAA
>APFE031704068.1:30691-52627 GCA_000404065.3 Pinus taeda | reverse complement strand
GTTAAATGAATCTGTATTAAGATTCATCATCAAAATTTGTGAATTATCTTTAAGAACACTTTTTTCGCAAATTATTACTATCATTATTACCATGGCTCAATAAATTATAAAAAAATTCATATTTCAAAAAATATTTGTATAATTATAAAAAACTAATACAATCAATTAATATGAAAAAAAAACCAATAAAATAAAATTAACCATGACCAAGTGTTGTATCTTATGTTTCTCACTTATGCCTATTTAATCACAATAAACAATATGCATTTCATAACAATGTGATATACAATATGCATTTCATAACAATGTGATATATATGATATAATTTAGGATACACATTATTAAATTTAAAAAGTTTATTTGAAATGTTATATCAACCACTATATTATTATACTTATTTAAACATGTAATTATTTATTTTTAATTATATATCTAATTATTTAAAAACTAATTCATAATTTATATAATTATATTCAAATATAATAAATATAATATTAAATAAATATAATAATTAAAATTTAATTAAATTACTACATATTAATAGCTATAATATAAATTAATTTAAAGTATGTTAAGATGGTTTAAAACATTATTTTTTAATATATAAAGAAAATTGGTTAAAAATCAAAATTCAGAGAACTGAAAGCCCCACTAAAAAAATATTTTAGAATGATTGGTTTGATTACTTAAATATATTGCATTAATACTAAAAAATAATTTAAAAATTACTAATAATTAATTAAGATAAGATAAATTAATTTTAAAAGTATTGATTTAAGATGCTAAAACATTTTTTTTAATATATAAAGAAATTGGTTAATAAATCAAAATTCAGAGGAACTTAAAGCCCACTAAATAATTTTAGATGATATGGTTTTATTTACTTAAATAATGATAATGAGCTAAATTCTATTCAAAGAATAATTAATAATAACTATATGGTTTAAGATTGTTAAGTTTTTTTTGTTTTGAAATTGGTTAATGGTTCAAAATTCAAAGAATTTTAGGCACACCAACGAGTAATTCTAGGTGACATGGTTTTACTTAGTTAAATAAGGGTAATGAGTCAAATTTCTAACAAGTAGCTTTTAAGTGCCTTTTTATAAAGTTTTCTGGTTTATTGTCCAATCTAATTTGTCTAGAATACTATAGGGATTTATTGAAATCACAAGTTTGAAAAGTGATTTTTCCACATATACACTCAAAAAACCAGTGTAAATAACACAAATCAAGATTTGGCCACAATTTTCTAGCCAAAAATTCATAAAAAAAACTCCAAAACAAACGCCTGAAAACTACTACAATGATAACTAATAATAACTAACTGCCCATTACTAATTTGAAAACTAAATTATTATAAAAATTTCCTAACATTTAAAAAAAATAAAATTAAGAAATAAATTTTCAAACATTTAAAAGTATAAAAATAATTTAATAACGGGCTCAAATATGCCCTAAAACTGTTTCTCCTTGGCTAGTCTCATTTTCCTCGGAATTAAAGAAACAGGTTAATAGCCCAAAACCCATAAGCATCTGACAACAACAGTGAAAGTGCATGAGCGAAAGTCTGCGTACTTGCAGACCACCAACCAGTTATTATAGGTAGGGTGGTCCAAGTATGCCTACTTGGACCACCAACCCATTATCCCAAATAAAATGATTTAAATATACCTACTTACGAACCACCAACCAATTATTCCAAATAAAATAGTTTTCTTTAAACCTTAATTGCAATCAGAAATTTAAGCACTAAATTAAAACCCTCCTATCCCTAAAAAATAATTTAATAACTAAATTATAATAAGATTTCCAGCATCTAAAAGTATAAAAGTATGGGTAAATTAAAACTTTCACATGTTTAAACGATGCTTTCTCTTTTCATCAGCCTTGTCATATAAAGGATCGGTGGAAAGCTGAATGTCCAACTGCTATGCTCTAGTTGACATGGTCCACGTGAACGTGTGCTGTCAGAAATTCACCTAACCAATCCAGGCTGGAACCTGCCAGCGTGGCGACGAGAATATGAGGCGGGACATCGATTTCTGAGCACCAAGTGACTTCCAGCTCAGCGAGTCGGAATCATGTACCTGCCAATCGTCCTACGGCAGTTTTGGACACTGTGCTGCACAGACTGTCTCGCCGGATTCCCTCAGACGGAACGCTGACCGGCTTCAAATCAATTCAATTCAATTTGCCCGTTGGGAACAAGCGAGCGGTGGAGCCGTGATTCCTCCCCACTTCCACGCATTATTTTTTCATGAAAAAAGAGTGTGAACTTCCATATATTCACATGGCTTGTCCAGCACTACATCAGGGAACAAACGAGCGTTTCTACGCTGATTCTCTCTGGTCCGAATTCGAACCTGCGTCGAATTGTCGAATAAACAAAAAAAAATCATGGCGAGGCACGCCAGAAGATCATACATTTCGATACCTGCACAGATGATTGGTAACGCCCTCGTTGTCTCGCCGAAGAAGTTCAGCCCCAAGCAAGCCAATGGTCAAGGCCACTGCAGCTTCGTCAAAGCTGCCGTGAGTTTCTGGGCATCCCTGCTGGCTCTCGGCACCTTCATAACCATTCTGTATCTATTTCTGACATGGCGTCCCAGTCTCGGGCCCATCCACAGGCTCCCCTGCTCCACGCCCAATACCCCCCTCGCCCACCACCACCATCAACTCTCCTCCTCTGCCTCTGCCTCTGCCCTTACTTTCCTGCCGCCCCTTCCTGCCCATTCTCTGCCTCCGAGCCTCACGGCGGACGAAAGGAACTTCTGGGCTCAGCCTGATAATTTGGGCTACAAGCAGTGTGTTGAGTTCAGCAGCGAGTACAGGTACTCGTCGCCGGGCATCGTGAAGGGAAGGCGCAGGTATTTGATGGTGGTCGTCTCTGGTGGCCTCAATCAGCAGCGCAATCAGATCGTCGACGCGGTCGTCATTGCCAGAATTCTGGAGGCGTCTCTGGTTATTCCCATTCTACAAGTCAATGCAATTTGGGAAGACGACAGGTAAATTCATTATTCCTATTCTGTTCAAACAAATTCCATTCTATGCGGGCGCTTTATTTGGGCATTCTATGCTAAATGCGATTTTTACTGTTGTAATGCAGTGAGTTCTCTGATATTTTTGACGTCGAGCATTTCAAGAAATTTCTCAAAGACGACGTCAGAATCGTCTCTTCGCTGCCTTCTACACATTTAATGTCAAGGCCAGTGGAGGAAAAGAGAACACCCCTCCATGTTAGTCCCGGTTGGATTCGATCTCGTTACCTCAGACGGGTAAGTGCATTTTCATTCATTGCACTGTTTTCTTCCATTCTTTTTCAAATATTTAGTGCTAATAATATTCCCATGGCAACCACAGTTGAATAGAGAAGGCGTTCTTCTTCTCCGTGGACTGGACTCCAGGCTTTCGAAGGATCTGCCCTCCGATCTTCAGAAACTTCGCTGCAAGGTATGGCAGTTACTTCACTTCCTGTTTCTCAATCCGATAGCTTTGCAAAATTTGTGACCTGAAAGGGTATTGTTCCATTTTTTGTTCTTCCAGGTTGCATTTCATGCATTGAGGTTTGCAGCACCTATACAAGCTGTGGGGGATAAGCTGGCGCAGAGAATGTGGAAGCAGGGCCCTTATGTGGCTTTGCATTTACGACTGGAGAAAGATGTATGGGTACGAACCGGATGCCTCCCTGGTTTGAGCTCTAAATACGACGAAATAATCCGTCGGGAGAGGAAAACCCGGCCAGATCTTCTCACAGCGCGCTCCAACATGAGTTACCATGAACGCAAGCTTGCGGGCCTTTGCCCCTTAAATGCCAAGGAGGTCGCCAGGTGATTTTCTGATCCACATATATTTCTATATCTATATATATACATATTGTTTAATATCCTAATACAGGCAATAACATTAAGGTCAACTGGGGATTTTCTTAACCCTGTCTAGTTATGTAATTCCAGGCTTCTGAAAGCTCTGGGAGCACCAAGAACTGCTCGCATATACTGGGCAGGAGGAGAACCACTAGGAGATCAAGAAGCTCTGGAACCATTGAAGAAACATTTCCCGAACTTTCACAACAAACAGAGCCTTGCATTGCCTGGGGAGCTGGATTCTTTTAGTGGGAAAGCATCCCTTCTTGCTGCAATTGACTATATTGTTTCATTAAACAGCGATGTTTTCATGCCATCCCATGGAGGAAACATGGGCCATGCAATTCAGGTACCAATGAAGTGCTAAACTGCATATATTTGCTTTCAATTTTCTGCAGATTTTCTTGTTCCACATTTATGCTTCTTACAGACCAAAGGGCATCCTTCTAAAATTATTCTATGCAGGGCCACAGGGCATATGCTGGTCACAGAAAGCATATAACTCCCAACAAAAGACAGATGCTTCCTTACTTCCTTGACACAACATTGTCTGAACAAGACGTCAATAGGATTATCAGGCAACTGCATAATGAGTCACTTGGTCAGCCAGAATACAGAACAGATAAACCAGGCCGTGATGTTATAGCTTACCCTGTTCCAGAATGCATGTGCAAATCTGAATCAAAGTCCTCTGTTCCGCTCACTTCCATGGCATAGATGTTTTTCATTTCTGGGTTCATCCTCATAAACCCATAATTATACAAGTATCTGAGTACAGGGGTCTAAACCCTAGTTACAGAATTTCATAGTATAAACTCAATTCTTTTTGTGGGAATGGGCGTATCAAATTGGTGGATGAAAGTTATCCTAAGCAGCTTTGCTACTTTTTGCGGGCTGGACAATATGGCAGATTGTTAGTTTGGGATAGGAAATCGATTCAATACAGTGATGCAATGCTCCGAAGCTAGCTAACATCCATGGTTTATGTTTGATAGCTGCTGCTCATCTAACCATCATAAAGAGATATGATGATCTTACACTGGATTGGAAGCCTCAACACACGCAACATTGAAGGGTTATCCACACTATTCAGTTCAGTATGGTGGTTATTATCGGGCAGAGAATCCAACTTTGCTGCTGTAAGGCACTAGTTGGCATTGCAAAATTTGTCCATGATCCTTCCTGTACCCATGGCTGCAGCTGGACAGAAATTTAAAGGAAGGAAAGAGATGCTAGGAGCAAGATGATGGTATCAGTATGCTTGCTAGGATTTCCAATGTATTTATTCTGTTACTGCTATTGCTTGCAGATAGTTATGAATTATCTGCAGCATAGGTGGGAGTTTTTGCTGCTACACTGAAGTTTATTTGAACAAGGCCCACCATTCACATTTTCTGCTTGTCTTTGTTTCAATTGTTAACCATGGGAGATTAATAGGGTTTTTCGTATTGTTGGTTGTGAATGCAAATCACACGAGCTGTAAAAGGCATCTGAAACATTCGAAGACAAGGCATCGGAACGACTAAAGCACATTAGTTCAACTATTCATGGCTGGTCTGGACTCGGGCTTTATTCATGGTGCTTTGACACGTTAATTCAACCCCAACCCATTAGTATGCAAATATTTTAGCACATAATTATGATTTTATAAGGAACGTAAAACGAAGAGATGCGGAGAGAATAACAGACTTCAAACCTTAAAATCATGGGTTAGGAAAGGACAAAAGCCTCGTGTTTCCTACAAAACCCAAAAGCCTTTGGAAAATGTTACACAAACAGAGATGCAATTGTACATTTCAGGAATCCCCATTTTTAGAGATAGTTTCAGGAATCTGTTATTTAAGCAGCTATCATTCATGTTTTTAGCCAAGTCTGCTAATTTCCGAAAGGTTGCAATTCACTCGATCCGAAAAACTGTTCTGGAACATTTCCTCCTTGTACGTTGTGTATTTCTATAAAATTATAAATGTTGCATTCTCCTGGAAAAATAAGAAGACCTTTTGTTGTTTTATTGATCTAAAATCAATTTTCCATTAAATAAATTGTACCCACAACATGACTGTTACAACTCATGAGACTAAATCGAAATAGAGCCAGGAAATTGATGTTTATTTGCCTAGTGTGCAAATAAAAATAAAGGACATAATTCTGTAGTCCAATTAAAACAATAATTCAAATAATTCAAATCCAAAATTCAAATAACTTCGACCAATTTTGTAGCTAGTTTCAGAATCATTAGGATTTTGATACAGTACCTGCAAGTTTGTTAAAATCTTTTTGAAAGTATACACATGTCGGAATCACCTCTGATGTCCAGTTTATTCAAGCCCTTTTGAAAGTAAATATAAAGTCCCACTACTAAGGCTCTCAGTTCAGCTTCGTTGTTAGACATTTACCTGTCCCAACCCATGAATTGAAATGATTTTACCATTGACATTTTGTGTAGTTCCTCCTCTTCCCACTTTTACAGGTTCATCGCAATTCCATTAAAAAATTAATTTTTTTTTTGCCGCATATTTGGTGGTGATCAAAGGTTCTATTTCACTTCTAGTTGCTCTGTTGGGATCTGAATCTTTTTTGGCAAGAACTTGCAACTGCTCACAATTGAGCTCAATTCGTCATTCATCTTGTATTTTCTAAAATTTCATGACCTCTTTTATCTCCATCATTTTACTGTGGACCTTGCCATCATTTTTTTAGCTATGGTGAATTGGAAACTTGTTGGGGTAAACCGCTTGATGCCCATGATCAAATCTTCAGGCTGCAACAACTATAACATGAAGAGTATATCCAACCGCCTATAAACTAGATATACAGAGAACTTATAACTTAACAAAAGCTGAGACCTCCTGAACCTCATGGGGAGCTTTATCCCATGAGTTCTCTATTCTTCTAGCCTTGTCACAACAAGCCAAACACGTCTTGAGAACTGAAACAGGGTGGGGAGAATCACGAACAGTTTTCCCACCACTCAAACCAAACACAAGAGACTTGGGGACTTGCCGCCATATTTGTTGGTAATAGCTCTATTATTTGTTGAAAGGCATGACTCTTCCCAAAAATGTTTTCCTTTTATTGATCCATGCCTTTTCCAATCCCAAAAGAGATCTTTCTTAGGGTACATTGACTTGTTCATATAAATTCGACTTTGGCTCACAGAAAGGGAAATAACAATGTACTGGCTTGCCTCACAGAAAGGGAAATAACAATGTACTTGCTTGCCCCACTGAATATGTTGAATGGTTTCTTTTACTTCCATGCATAGAGTGCAATAAGAGGAGCCATGATAACCTTCAATCCAAGTTTCTGTTGTTAATATCTTGTTAATACCCTCACCTAGTATTATTTGGTCCTCCCTGACATAAGCTTCTTTGCAAGCATATGTTACAGAAGGGGGGCAATAACAATGTAAACATTAAGTGGTTTCTTTTGCTTCCTTGCATAGGGCACAAAAGAAGGAGCCATGATATACCCTTTTTATTCAAGTTTTCTGTCAAGATCTTGTTTCTTAGGGTTATACAGGCTAAAATTCCAATTTTCGACAAAATTAAAGTGAACCAGCATTTGGCGCAGCACAGAAAGCTTTCTTCTTGATTTCGCACGGAAGCAGACTCTAACCCTCTTGTACCAAGTAGGTTCTCTTATTAGGGTATCCCCACCACATCGTATTTGGTCCTCCTTGACCAAGATCTCTTTGTAAGCATATGTTAGAGATTAGGTTCCATGCCTGCAGATTTGGGTGTTTCCATATCTTTGAATCACAGGTTCTCATATTTACCTTCAATAATTTCTCGATCAGGAAAAGCTGCTACTCTGATCATTCTAACTCTTTGGAGCTCTCCTACACGACAAAGGTTCTCATCTTCTAAGATGGGAGGATTATTGTCCAATCACCATCCCCAAAACCAGTGGTTTTCTCATTTCTAATTTTCACCTACACATTGCTTGATCAGAATACTAGAGAAGTTTTTTATGGCTGACCAAATTGAGGATCCTTTGATTCCTGAGAAGTGCCTCAGAGCACCAGAATGGCCGATTCATGTTAAGCATTGTTGCAGATTTTTCCCACATCAAATGTTTAGTGATGGCTTTAAAATTCCCAATCCTACTTGACACTTGATTTTGTGAACTGCGACAGGTCGAACTTCCTTTCTTCCCTGTTATAGCCATAAAAGGCATAGATTTAAATAATGGAATGGTTCAGGGTACCCAAAACCTTCAGTCGAATTATAACGCAGAAGGTTTGCTCATTTTTACACCTTGCTTTCCGGAGTTCATTGCAGAAGCTGTGATTTCATTTACGTCAATGCAGCGACGGGCTGCTTAGTCATCGTGCACAGTGTTTCTTGAAAGCAAACAAACTCATCAACAATAAACTAACACATTGTCATTACATGAACAGTAACAATAACCAATCACATTGTTGAACACCCAGATTTTACAGTAACCAATCACATTGTTAAACACCCAGATTTTACAGTAACCAAGCTCTTCTGGGCGTAAGAGCACTTTCAAAACACATTTTCATTACTCATCAAATCAGTGCTGTAAAGGGCATCAGCGCAAAGTCCTCCTACAGTTCTTGGAGGTGCTCAGACTCTTCTTGAATTAATAATACATCATTTAATCACCTCCGTATTTGAATTATTCTTCCCAAATATATTCAGTTCCTTGGTTCTCCAGAACCTTATTGTTGTCTTCCTTCTTGATTTGATCTCTCTTGGTAACTTGAAAATTTGAACCATTGATGTACGGATCCTCATGAGTTGAGAACGTGCGAAATGATTGGGTTAAGGAGAAATAATGGCTCTCTTTCGTTCTTTTTGAAGTACCAGTAGGATTGGTAAAGTTGCCATCTTGGAGGCTTTGGAAAGGGACTGCTCTTGTACATCTGAGCCTGATGCAAACACCTACAAAGACGCTTGGCCATTGAGCATAAATGGCATTTGATTTCCTCACCACAATTTCCAAAAAAATTAGAAGAGTGATAAGTAGGAGTACACATACTATTTACTAAGAGTAAAGTTTTAAAGGTATTATGTTTTATTTCTTTTAAATAAATAAATTAAAAGTGTAGTTTAATTTATGGATTAAATAGCTTTTCACTAATTCAAGAATGCGATTTTTTCACTAATTACTCAAGAATGTGATTATTTGTTGCTTAAAATATATTTTTGAATACATAAATGGATTCGGCAACTTAAAAAATTAGTGGGACACTGGAATTTTAGAAATTAAACAACTTAAAACTCAAGTTTTTAAAAATCTATGCTGGATTCAAATTAAAATTAATCCAAAAAATGATATTGAAAAAAACTTAAAATGAAATGTTTGTTAAATGTTGATAGACATCATAATAAACATCAAAATGCTTAGTTCATGATACATCTCACTTTACTAAAATAAAAAATAAAATAATAAAAATTAAGTAAATTATAATTTTATTTTAAGTTATTATTATTTAGTTTTAAAAAGAATTAATATATAACATATATACATTTAAGGAAACATGACAAGATTTTTAATCATGGAGATTTACTTCACTTTACCATGGAGATTCTTAATATGTAAATATGTTTTGTTACAATCCATGAACCAATACTATGATTTATCAATACCACATGCCCAAAAACCTATTATTCACTCCATCTGACACACTCATTCACATGACATTTTTCTAGTTAAACAAATTAATTAAAACCCTAACAAGAGCATAACTACTTTGGAGATAAATCTCAGCGATTGATATGTATATCAATTATTTTATCATTTTAATTTCCTTTCTCAAGTATTTTCAAATAATGGCTTATGTATGAGTTCAACTTTTAATTGTTCTTTTTGTAGTTATTAGAGAAACATTGACATATTTAATCATAATTCAATAAGATTCACACAAAAGAGGCATTTGACATTCAACTCATGAAGGCACTAGATATATGTGGAAACCCATAAAGGGACAAAACCATGATTTTTTTGGTTGAAAATGATGTGAAAACAAACTCCTACTCCCCTACTACATTAAATTTTCTATAGGTTCCAACCTACAGAATGCTGCTACCTCAAAGAAGCCCCAATTGTCACAAATTTCTGTAGCCTATAGCTCACAGGAGACTCCTACCTCAATGGGCTGCAACCAATGTTTTAAAACTCTGACTCGAACTCCGATTTGGCTGAGGGTCGACTCTGACTCTGACTTTGACTCGGTATCGACTCGGTCGGCTCAATTTTAATGACTCGGTCGTTGTAAAAAATACATTAAATATTTATTTTTATTATAAAAAAACATAATTTTAAAGATTTTCATTCATGTTTCCAAACACACAGCATCAGAGTATAGATAGAAGACAACATATGATCAAAGTAGGCTCATGAATATATCCATTATATCAAAGTGGCACCCATTGCACTGTCCAATACATACATGATGATGATATAGAGATCAAAACAAAAACACATAACCAAGGAGGCTAGAAATGGCCTTTACAACAAAAGTAAACTATGACTAGTGCTACTGGCTACTACTAGAGGAGCCAAGATCATCTGGATCAATCTCTGGATCAGAGTCAGACAGGGGGCCCCATGGCTCCTCCTCATCGTCATATCCAACTACCACTGTAGAAGTGGTAGCACTAGCAGGCTGTGCAACAACTGGAAGATGAGATTAGACGAGATATGTGCTTTTGTCGTTGCTGAGCAGAGGAAGCGCCTGTAATTGGAATACTTGTTGGCTCTGAGGCTAAGGCTGGTACAAGTGGATCAGGATCTGCATTTAACTGAACATTTTGTTCGAGTGATGCTATCGTCTATAATTCATAATCAATATCCTCATCAGAAGCAAACTCTGTTGGATGACTCTCCACTACGCAATCTGATGTTGGATCAATGTCTTCCAACACAGTGGGATTTGAATCAGGGCTTTTGTTCAACAAATGGTTGCATTTGAGCCGGAGGTTGTATTGGACATAGACTATATCATTTAACTGTTTTTGATCCAAACGGTTTCTCTTCTTCGTGTGAATCCTCTCAAAGATAGACCAATTGCGCTCAGACCCAGTAGCACTGCAAGTTTGACTCAAAATACAAATTGCAAACTTCTGTAATTTAGGACAATGACGACCAAAAGCCTCCCACCGTTGTGCTGCAAAAAACATAGGAGTGTAACGAGTTAGCTCAAAAAATTTACAAATTATATCCAACTTTCAAATTGTAAACGATTTAACAAATCAAGTATTAAGAATTTGAAAATTGAAATTTTTGTTCACATTGCTCATCTGCTTCCCTTGCAATCTTTGCTAGGTTCTTTGCAAAGGTACCTGAAGCATTATTGAAGGTTGTGACCTGTTGGTGTATCTCTAGCAGATCACACTCCATTCGGATCATGTGATCAATGTAGTTAATCAATCCATCTCTAACCTCCCCCCTCAAAGCTCATGTGGCCTGAGCTTTATCATGATATAGTGGGTTCAAAAAATACCCAGCTGCATGTATAAAATTATGGAGTTGATTGTTCCATCTTTCATCAATGATTGCTCAAATGAGTCCATATTTAGCCACTTTATCCTTGTATGCCCTCTTTATTTTCTCCTTTGCTTGATCCATAGCCTCATAAATGAAGCCCATAGCCAATCTTTCCCCATCCACCAACTGTAACACCTTAACCATTGGCTCAACAAGCTTCACAATCTCTGCTGCCTTTCTCCAAAATATTTCTTCATTAACTTTCTTTTTCAATCCTTTGCCTTCCAGTTTGTGAGACCTTTGGCTTTGATTCCATTCTTCACTGGAAAAAATCTTTTGCAAGTTTCTATGTTGTGAAAGCATAGATTGCAATGTCAAAAAATGAGTAGCAAATCTAGTGATGACAGGCATAATAATATCCATGCCCCCTGTGTGTTTCCTCATCAGGCTCAAAATACATGAATGATTGTAGATTATGCTTTTGGCATGATCTATAATGTTTTGGACCCAATTTAATTTGCCAATATCCTCAAGCATGAGGTCTATGCAATGTGCAACACATGGGGTCCAAAATATAGTTCTGTGTTTTTACTCTAATAGTTTACCAATAAGAACATAGTTAGAGGAATTATCTGTGATGACTTGAACAACATTAGCTACCCCAACCTCCTCAACAACCTCATTCAATAGTTGAAACAACAATTGTCCATCGTTTACCTTATCAGATGCATCAATTTATTTTAGAAACATGGTTCCCTGTGGGCAGAAGATAAGAAAGTTTATGATGGTACGGTTTCTGTTGTCTTGAGGTGGTTTGATTCAGGTTCAACGTTAATTATCCAAACAAATCCCTACACTACTGGCCCTTTCGACATCAACCTGCAGAACGCGCACCGAAGTCTCACTTGAAGCAGTATGGGGGGATGCAGGAACCAAGTTTTCACACCCTGAGATGGTCGTGATGTCATTTTTATCCCTTCTATTCCTGGCTTCGCGCAGGTCACTTAGTCTTAGGGCTCTGTCTACCTAACCCATTATTCCTCCCTTCGATACCTCCGCGAAAGGGTACGACTGACCTTCGCGCAACCCTAACCCTTGATCTAGACACTTTCGCGCTACTAAGGTAGTGTATTGCACAGATGGTCAAGTTATCTTAAGAATCTTACTTGTCTTATTAGAAACTCATAGTTAGCACCACGTAAACAGAAAGCCTTATATGCGTTTAGTTATCTAACATAATCATACATATTTGCGCCTCACATAAGCATTATAAAGGAACTATATACATAACATATCAAGATGCATAAATAGGACAAAGACATAGAAATTGCAGAATATTTATCTTTATTGATATCTTCCAAGTGATTACAAATTCTATCCACCTTGCGCACGTAGCTGCAGGGGTCTGCACACTCAGTTTGCGGACTTCCACCCTAGGCCTCTGCGCACTCAACTATAGAGCCTCTACCTATGATACGACTTGAAACTTAGACTTCTTACTTCAGAGCTATGACTCTCTTACACGATCGATCTCTCTAAAACTACTTAGAGTTTAGCTCTTTTTATACAATCCCATGGTCTACGGACCATGGGTAGATCTCTTACAGCTGACTTTACTTTACAAAACTAGGGCAGAGAACCCTTTATGACTTATGACACCTACGCGATCTACAACTACAAAATGTAGAGTCTTTACAAGTTTCTTACAAACTTTGACCAAAACATGGGCTTTTAGCCCTAAAACTGTCCTTTGGGGGATCTCGTTCCTGATAGTTTCTTTGATCAGTCCATCCATTTAACATGATGGTACATCTTGTTCTTGCCCATGAGTCCTTGAAATCTTTCAAACACTGATTGATGGAGGCAATTTCTTTCTACAGACGATACTCCCTTAGCTCATGCATAGTAGGGCCTTTGAATTCTTTTCCAGCAGTGTGTATGGCATCAAACATAGGCTCATAATATGGTGAACGAGAAGCATTGAAGGGGATATCAACATCACACCACTATTTACATATGTAATCACAAGCAGTCTCCCTCAATCCTTTCTTCCAATGGTCATCTAAAGTGGGTTGCATATGACTTCTACTAGTTGAGGACCATGTGCATCTGATGGAGAGGAGGGTGTGAGAGTGAATTAACTTTTGATATTCATATCATCCTTTTTCATTTTACCCTTACCCTTTTCTTGAATAGACTCAAAAGAGAGAGGAACATATCAGAAGTGGTTGGATGCATCAGTACAAGGATAAAGGAAGAACCCTCAAAATCAAAATGGGGGTTGGTAGCCAGCGTTTTTTTTTATATTCTTCTTCCTCCCAATTTCAGTCTCCAACTCTTTTTGCCTAGCCTTATCTTCTTTAAACTTCTCAAAGCTAGCTAACAAATCCTTCCTAATCTTCCCAATTTCTAGTGAGGTACATGGAGTAATTTGGCCTCCAATCCTTGCCAAGTGTTGTTTCAGCCTATAAATGCCCCTAGGATCATCCTTAATTTTTCTATGGCAAAATTTGCAATGCATTTCACTATCAACCATTTCAACATATGCCCAAGCAGAAAATTTTACTCTAGGTGCCATTTTTTTTTTACTTGGAAATGAAAGCAAAAAATATGAAAATGAAAACAAAAAAATGGCATTTATTCAATGTTCATTTCTTTCACAAAAAATACTCTTTTCAATTTCTAGATTTGCACATAAAATTTAATAAGCAAAAATAGATTTTTACAAGTGAAAAAAAATACTTCTAGGCACAAACTTCCTCCTCAAGGTTGCTTCGAGAAACCAACTCCTCGATGCTGCTCCAAATGGCTACCCAAGAAGCTCCTCACTCCAGCTACAATGCTTGCCCAAGACTCCTCATTGTTGCTCCAAAAACAAACTCAACAACTCCTCACAAACTCTAACTGAAATTCTCACTCAAATGCATGAGATGGCCGTGAGGAAATGAGAGGGGTTGAGTGGGTTAAATAGGGTTTAGGTGAGGGAAATGGACCCCAAATACACAATAGACAAACTATAAACTTGTATGGAGTCCCCCAAAACAAATATTAAAAAAAACATTGTTTTATGGGTTCACGGGTCGCAGATTCCACCCCGGCCGAGTAGGCTCGGACTCGGCCGAGCCATCGGGGTTAATACCAAGCCAACCAAGTTTTTAGACAACCTGAATGGCTCGGTATTAACCTGGCCAGCCGAACCGTTCATAAGCTAGGTTGACTAGGGGAGGCTCTGGCTAAGACCAACTCGGCCGAGTCGGTTCCGAGCTGACCATTTTTGAAAACACTGGCTACAACTTGTTCTTAATCAAGCTACAACTTGAAAGGGGACTACAATCCTTCAATCAGCTTACAAATCAGATTTGCTAAATCCTGGTCTTTGTCTCTGTTCTGAAATAAATTTGTGTTCTCTTTTCTGCTGCTTATCCCCTCTCCACTTCTTTTTTTCAAATATGCTCCTCTTCTACTACTATTTCCCTTCTCTCTTTATCAGGTTGTTCATAATCTCTCTCACACAAATGCTCAGATCACAACACTTAATTTTCATTCAAAATAATATCTTTTATATACAAAGAGTTGTTGATTGTTTGTATTCCATGTAGGTATTCGAATTGAAGAGTTATCACTTGGTCTTCTAAGGTTGTTCACAATTTGCATCTTCATTTCCAAATCTAAAATTCAGTTCAAGAATTTTGTAATATAAAGCAGGGCTGAAATAAGATAAGCCAACAAAAATGATTGCAAAAGACAGATCTTGAAAAAAAATTCAGATTTATATTCGCTGCGTTTTAATTCTTTTTTAGATTTGTACTAGCCCCATTTTAATGGCTTCGAGAATTCTTCGGTAATATCTTCAGCGAACATATTGTGCAAATTATTTTGATTAATGCAAGCATCAATTCTTCAGTTAATGTCTCAAAATTCCATGTGCCATATATATAGATATTTTTTTTGTGAGCTAAACTTCAAGACAATTTAGCGGAATAAGTAACAACTAACGTTCAACAATGATCAACATTTGCACCACATCACTTTGATCAACTTTTAACAATTAGCAATCAACAATAATCTTCAAGTCTTAACAATCAACAATGTTTTTCAATAACTAAGTGTTAACATCAACATAATATGTGTGAACATAAATCTTGCCAATACTTTTGAATGTGTGAACCAGGATCTTTAGTCTTCAACTATCTACATCAACTAACCAACATAACATTTGGCACGTCCAGGCCCATTTGACATCAATACCAACATTGCGAACACGACTACATCCATCGGGATATTCTCCTCTTGAACCATTTTTGTAAAATATGTAGCTTTTGTCATATTTTTTCATAAAGTTTCTTTGAAGAAACCTCTATTGCTTATCTAGCAATAACTATGTGAAACCCCACCACAATGTTTTCAAATTCACCTTCAATCACAATAGAAGATGAGTAATTCGTTATCACGTTACACTCTATTATTCTTGTTGGATATGTTATTTTAGAGGACAAATCAAATCAATGTGTCTATGTTAGTTTAAATTTAGGGTTTTCTTCATATTGTTAGACACCCCATCCTTAAAGATTGGGTGCAAAAATTGTAAATATGTAAATTAAGGAAAATTAAAGAGTTAGAATAGGAAGTGACTTGGAATATGAATCCCAAAGGTCACACCTCCTCATGTTATATAATCATGTTTATATTAATACATATCAACCCTAGGAGTCATTCTTTGATTTGACATAGTATTAAAGCCACAATTCCCAAATTTAGACATTGTTGCACAATGTAACTCCTCTCACCTGCAGTTAGTGTAACTCCTCTCTACCAGTTCAATATAACTCTATTTATCATCTTTGTCATGTAGGATTTTTTGAGACTATTCTCAACATACCTCTCCCCCTCATAGCTTTCAAAGAATTTACAGTATTGTTATCTTTTGTAACCCACACACTTGGATTAGTGACCAAGTTTCGTAACCGCTGAAACATACAATGAGACCATTCACTGCAAAAAGGAGGGTATACCTCTGGTTTCTCCAAACACGTCATCCTTCCAACTAGGTTTCAACATTGTCATTGGATGGAGAAAATAAAGGACATGAGAGACACAAAATTATTTTAGGGATCCACTTTCAGATGTTTCAGAAACCGAGTCCTTTTCTCTACAATGGATTTTTTGTCAGAGACACCTAGGTGTGGTGTGTCTCCACCTCTCTCCCTTCAGTTTTATGTAGAGACCAGCCATTCCATTCCGCTTTTGTGTATGTGATGTGGTCACATCAGGCTTCAAGGAACCATCTCCTGCTGGTCCAATTGAGAAAACCGTGAAAGTATTGGCATGAGATTGGGTGACTTCTTGTTTTTTTAGCTATCCCATTTTTCATGTTAAGACATAAATGGTGTTACTGTTTGTCTTTTGTTTTTTATGGGAATTGATTGATTCAATATGTGATTATTATGTGTAAATTTATTCAAGCCTCAAGAGAGACAGGGATCAATTCATAGC
The DNA here is from genome assembly GCA_000404065.3 of Pinus taeda. Lineage (NCBI taxonomy): Eukaryota > Viridiplantae > Streptophyta > Pinopsida > Pinales > Pinaceae > Pinus > Pinus taeda. The sequence goes on along the minus strand of APFE031704068.1, from coordinate 35,813 downwards.
TATCTATATGGAGAAAGTTAAAATTCTAGTCTAGATACGGATGAACACACACCTCTTATTTGAAGTTTGGTTTTCTTCATATATGGATTCTCCAATGAAGTCTTCTCACAAATTTTGGTCTTGGTTTTTTTTTGGAAAACACTTGTAGTCCTCTAGGTGGTCGATGTTTTGACATATTTGTTGATATAACCACATAATCTTTGTGGTTTTGGAATATATTGCTTTGTTATTTGTCCTATCTACTTTAAAAGAGTATTACGAGGATGCACACTCTCATCTCCATTGTAGGTGTGGTGCTGACTAGCAAATAAAACTACCAAGAATGGTCTAAAAAGATCAGGAACACCATTATCTTTAATGACTTATTGAAAGACAAGGGAGAAGATGAAAATGCACCTACCAAGCCCACATTAGATAAAGAGATATCCATTTAAGATAATAAGGACAACAAAACTTATGCCGTGATTGTTGCTTTTGTAAGTGAATATGTGAGTCATCATACTATTCCAATTACAAATTCTTATGATGCATTGAAAAAATTGAAAGATTTATATGACTCACACTCAAAATTGGAGGTAGTTTAGTTGATGATTAAGATATTCAACCTATAGTTAAAGGAAAATGATCCCTTGGCCCTAGCCTCAGAGATAACAACCATCATGCATCATGGAGAATCCACTGGAGTTAAAATGGGCATTCCTCTCACAACTTTTTTCAAAGCCTCCTATCCTACACAATCTTACTAACTTGAATCCTTACAAGCTAGTGCCCAACTTAAGGAAATTACTTTTGACACTCTTATGATAAGCTTGAAGGACATGAGAAGGGTTTTTGGGAAGAGGAATACAACTTCTATGTCACTTGAAGAAGTTGTGTGCTTTGCATTGAAAAACAAGACTTAGTCACCAGATTCTCCTAAAGGAAGAGGCGGTAGAAGAGGACGTGGAAGAAAGAATCACAAATGAAGGGGGAGGGTAAACACCATCAAGGATAAATGTTTGATATCAACTACATTCACTATGATAGAAATGGAGATGATGTATACACATAAATAACCCATTGGGAAAGAATCAAGCAAGAACACAAGAAGACAAAGTTAAAGCACCAAATCTAATGAAAGGTAAAGCACCTGAATTTTCTCATTACATTGTTTCCCATTGCAGTGTTGGAGTAACTAAAGATTTGTTTAATACTTCTTTTGCTTCTTGGAAAGGTGAATGTCTTGTTGATACATGTGCAACTTTCCATATGACCTTTCTGAAAGAATTCTTTGAAGACTTTAGTGAAAATGTATTAGTAGTTTACTATGTAGACATGTCAAATCTCAGGCCATCTAGACTTGGCATCATTAAGCTTAAATTGCCTATAATTCCCAAATTTTCTTCTACATGATGTACTCTACCTTCTAGAACTGCGAATAAACTTCTCGTCCCTTATTCACATTCAATAGCAATGACACTCCATTCATATGTTTGATGGGAAATTTGAGATAATAAAAGCAATAGACAACAAAATTTTCATGACTTGAATAAAGGAGGAAAGACTGTTGAAGCTGCAAGGAACAACTGCTTATGAAAAAAATCTCTTCATTTAGTTCTCTATTCAATGAAGGTACATTTCCATCTAGTCTTCTATGGCATGCAATATTTGGGCATCTTAATTTGCTGAAAATAAATGGTGTTTCTAATTTTCCAACTATTCCAAAGAAATTGAAGCAATGTGATGCATGTATCCTATGAAAACATAACAAACAACCATTTCATGATTATGCTTCTAGAGCATGTATAAATATTACATTAATTCATTCTAATTTGTTTGGCCCTCTCCTTGTAGCTTTTGGAAATGGAAATAAATATATGATGACTTTTATTGATGATTCACCAACATGAGATTCAACATCAAATTATTGTTCCTTACAATCTAAACAAAATGGTGTAGCTAAAAGAATGAACATGACTATCTTCAATATGGTTTGCTCAATGATCTTAAAAAATGTAAAGTTGATGTTTTTGGATGATGCAATTGTATGTGTAGTATATATAAAAAATATATGTCCATCTCATGTTCTTAGAAACAAGACTTCTTATGAAATGTGGTATGGCCACATTCCTTCGGTAAGCTATCTTAGGATTTTTGGTTCCTCCTACTATACCTTGATTCCTAAGGAACAAAGAAGAAATCTTGATGGAAGGATTCGAAATTGCATCTTCATGGAGTATTCAGATACCACCAAAGCATATTGTCTCTATGATGAGGTAAATAAGAAGTTTATATTGTCTAGAGATGTGAATTTTCTTGAATCATCCAAGACTAACAATATTGTTGAGTGATAGCTTGAACATTTGGATATATATATTCATGCAAAAATTTAGCATGAATTTGATAATGAGATTCAACATCTTTAAGAGAGGATCCCTGCCTTGGATCAATTTATGGAATCTCCTTCTAAAGGATTGTCTTTTCCTCACGAAGTTCTGACCACTCCTTCAAATTAGGAAGATCCTTTATGTGATGTGATTGAGAGGATTGGAAGGATAAATCTTAGTGCAACCCCATCTCAATCAACAAAGCAACATAGACCATCTCATAAAGGTCCCCCAAAATGGCTCACCAAAACACTTGAAAGTGTTCACCCTGATGAGGTTGGAAAGACATGAACTAAAGTTACGCTAAATAAAATGGAGGTGGTTATTATGATTTTGTTGATGATATTGATATTTCATATGGTTATGAATTGAATGTGTTACTAATTTTAAGAATTTTCTTTTAAAGAAGTCGTTTTTAATGATGAATGGAAAGAAGAAATGCATAAGGAGTATGATGCTCTCATAGAATGGAACATGGAAGCTAATTGACCCTCCATTTGGAACCAAACCTCTTGGCTACAAGTGGGTTTACAAGAACAAGTGTAAATCAGACAACTCACTTGACAAGCACAAATCAAGACTCATGGAAAAAGTATTTACACAAAAAAAGGTGTTAATTATGAAGAGACCTCCTCCCCCCTGCCAACAAAATGGGCCACCATCAGGACTCTCTTTGCCTTAGAAACTTAGAAAGGATGGAAATTACATTAGATGGATGTCAATACTTCTTTCTTGAATGGATACTTGAAACAAAATATCTTCATGTCTCAACTAGAAGCCTTTCTTGTGAAGGGATAAGAACATAAATGTAAGAACCCGATTCCAATTATTAGAGCCTTAATCTATTATACACTAACAGATCTATTTTCTTGTTAATTTAAAAGTAATAAAAGGAGCTTGCTGACCTTCTCACAAAGATTTAAACATTTAACATCTTATCATTTTATCGTAAGCAACATAAATTAAGGTGAGAATTCCATTGATATCAACTTAACAAGAGTAGTCCATGGAAAAATACCTGTTCCGACGGTTGATGATGATACCTTTGTCTTATAGCTCCAGCTGAACGCTCCTTCTGACCGACCCAACTGGATTTGCCTCCCAGCCAACTAGGAAACAAATTCCTAGCCCAGGAAACCTCCACAGGTTCCCTAGCCCTCCGTGCCCAAGTCTAACCAGATATAGTGTGTCCTCAAGAAGAATGTGCAAAACCAGATAACAATACTTTCCTCCTCTCAAACCCAAGAAACCTCCATAGGTTTCCAAGGTCTTCCCAAAATCATAACAAGTCCAAACAATCACAACCACCCCTATAATCATAAGCAAGAACCCAACCTCCCCTTTTCTTCCTTCCCCTTCCCTTTTTATACTCTCATTCCCTTCTCATCTCAACCACCTCTCATTAATGTCATTACTTCTCATCCATCCTTACAGTTGACTTCTCTTCTCCCAAGTAAGCTAGGAGTACATTTGGAAATGTGAGATGAATATAAAATTGAGAATTTAATGGGAAAGGATCATGTTTTCTCCCAAGTAAATATGAAAAGTACATTTGGGAATGTGAGGTGTAATTACATGGAGAAGACCATATCTTCTCCTTAGTAAATGTGAGGGTACATTGGGGAATGTGAAATGAATATATATATATTGATAATAAGATGGAGAGGACTGTCTTCTCCCAAGTAAATGTGAGGGTACATTGGGGAATGTGAGATGTAATTACATGGAGAGGACCATGTATTCTCCTTAGTAAATGTGAGGGTACATTGGGTAATGTGAAATGAATACATATATTATGAAATAATGGAAGGAGATCATATCCTACCCAATATTCAATTTGAGAAGGTAAGTGGGGAATTTGAATAATGGAAATCATAAATTTTATATTAGACCTACATTTCTCAATATTTTTAGATAATGTAAACATTACAAAATTTGTAGGATAAGATTTAAGTGGGGCATTACATACACCCCTCCTTCAGAAAGCTTCGTCCCGAAGTTAGAATGAAAAGAGGCAAGGAGTTTGAAAGCATAGCAACCAGAGAGCGTTATAACAATAAATCTGATAAGCCCAACAATGATATTTCTTCCCATCAAGAGTCTCCAACCGATCTATATCCTCTTATCCATCCTGGCCTACTTCCATTCCCACCCTATCCGTCCTCTTCTGCTTTATTAGTGGCAACGACCATACTAACCATTGATAAAACCATCATGGTGGGAGTGTCGAATACATCGACCTAACTTCCCCCAGCAGGCAACTGGCAATCGTCATCACACGTCTAGGGGAGCGTGTCCATCACTGTCCTCCCACGATTCTAGGTTTCGGAGGATACACGGTGGAAAATGCCTCCACCCCTCCTGCAGAAATAGGGTCAATACCCTAATACAGATCACACTACAAAGCTGGTTGGACTTGTCATTGAATAATCCAGTCAGGTCGTCTTGCCACCTGTCATTTGCATTTTACTCATGTCATAAGAGTGCATATCAAGTAGATACCAAATGTAATAGAACAATGTGCATTATACCTTCCCCATGAGATGTCTCAACCTTCCCTCAATGGAAGAGTAGCTCTCGACTATCATATAATTCTTTCTCCCTGCAAGTTAGCTCTCATTCATGCGTTTATATAACAACAAGACGTATAATCATCACATTATTAAGTCTAGTATCCACATGTCGCTTTGTAGTTCATACTGGAAACAATCATAATTTCACTACGTCATTCATTAGATAAATCATATCCACTTAAG
>APFE031704068.1:3407-14879 GCA_000404065.3 Pinus taeda | reverse complement strand
AAACCTCCACAGGTTCCCTAGCCCTCCGTGCCCAAGTCCAACCAGATATAGTGTGTCCTAAAAGAGAATGTGCAAACCATATAACAATACTCTCCTCCTCTCAAAACCCAAGAAACCTCCATAGGTTTCCAAGGTCTCCCCAAAATCATAACAAGTCTCAACAATCACAACCAACCCCCCCACAATCATGAGCAAGCCTCCCCCAAAAAACTTCCCCTTCTCTCTTCTTCCTTCCCTTTTTATACCCTCCTTTCCTTCTCCATCTCAACCACCTCACCTCTCATTAATGTCATTAACTTCTCATCCATCCTTACAGTTGACTTCTCTTCTCCCAAGTAAGCTAGGAGTACATTTGGAAATGTGAGATGAATATAAAATTGAGAATTTAATGGGAAATGATCATGTTTTCTCCCAAGTAAATTTGAAAAGTACATTTGGGAATGTGAGGTGTAATTACATGGAGAGGACCATATCTTCTCCTTAGTAAATGTGAGGATACATTGGGGAATGTGAAATGAGTATATATATATTGATAATAAGATGGAGAGGACTATGTCTTCTCCCAAGTAAATGTGAGGGTACATTGGGGAATGTGAGATGTAATTACATGGAGAGGACCATGTCTTCTCCTTAGTAAATGTGAGGGTACATTGGGTAATGTGAAATGAATACATATATTATGAAATAATGGAAGGAAACCATATCCTACCCAATATTCAATTTGAGAAGGTAAGTGGGGAATTTGAATAATGGAAATCATAAATTTTATATTAGACCTATATTTCTCAATATTTTCAGATATTGTAAACATTACAAAATTTGTAGGATAAGATTTAAGTGGGGCATTACAATAAAGTATGTAAACTCATAAAGTATTTTTATAGTATAAAACAAGTATCGCAATCTTAGTATGCTTATGAATTTAAATTTCAAGCACTTTAATCTAGATTATGCAAATCTATATGTCAAGAAAGTTGGAAAAAATGTTGTTTATCTTGTGGTATATGTAGATGATTTGTGGATAATAGGTGTGAAGACCCAAAATCATAATAAGAAAAATTTACAACAGTCCATGCTATAAAAAAATATCAACACATAAATATTCATTTAGTTAGCACATAATTTACGAGATCATGATATGAAATTTGTACTTGTAACTGATGATAATACTTACTAGAAAATTCAACGTGGTTGTGTTATTCCACTCCCATTGTCTTCAACACTATTTTGGGAAAGACTCACCACCGAACCGTATGCTCAACTACATAGAATCTATTTACAACTGACCATCCTTGAGCCCTCAATCAAATACTACTATAGTGACTTCTTTGTCTCTTAGTGTTCCCTACTTGAAAGAATAAATGCCTCTCATCTCCCTTTTCCACCCTTAAATGTAACAAACTATTCCAAAAATGGTAAAGGGATTGGAAAGAGATCCACATGTGCACAATCCATGTGTCATCTTGCCAACTTTTATTTCTTTCTTTATATATATAGATATATATGACTTTACTTATTCTTACTATATATATTCAAAATTCCAATGTATTATTATCTTTTCTTTGTTATTTTTATTTTATTTTTATTATCTTTCCAATTATTTGTTATTTTTATTTATTTATATATATTATTATAATTATTTTTTATTTATTAATACGATACATTACATACTTCCCCTTTTTAAGGAACTTCATCCTGAAGTTAATATATTAATTTATTTATTACCCCACATTTTCCTAACACCCTTTGTTGAACTAGTACACTAATAGGCATCAAAGGTTGCATCACAACACCAGGGAAATCCCGAGGAATCTAAAACCTCTTTCCTTACTTTCGGAACCAGGCATATAATCTCATCGTTCAATACCATAGCTCCAACTCTCACCCCAAGCCTTAGACTTCATTCGCTCGAAGACAGGCATTCGATCCTAGTACTCAATGACTCCAGGAATTTCGTAAGGCTGACCCAACTCCCTTGACAACCAACTAAGGTACACAACCTCAATCATCAAAGTCCTCACACCACTTCTAGACTTCAACATCCCAGTCCAATATTAGACACTCAACCTCCTCAATATGGTCCCATAGCTCCTCAAGAGCTATCCATTAAGCGTTATACATGATAAAATAAAAACTGACATATGTAGTGTTGATTGAGTCTCCCCAATCCATATGGTGTTACATATTCTCCCCGGCAAGTATGGGATCCCATGATATAATCAAATAAACCAAGCCTCTCAACCCATTTATGGATTTCCTATCAATCACTAGATCTCAACATGTAACCAATGCATTAGATATAACATCATAGTTAAATAATCCACATGCCAACTCTTGCATTCCATCATGAGAACATAACATCATTGTTATCACAACATTCTGAATAGTAAAACAACATGCTCATTCATGTCATAAAATCTGCATGCAATAACCACAGTTCACATCCTGAAATGCCATCATAGGTTACAACATCAACTTATTTGTATTGAGAATATATCATTCCATCACATAATAAATGGAACCACATGTCACTATATAACCTCATATCACATCATCATAAATATGAGAATCATACATATCAAATATAGAACAATAATGCACTATAACATACTTATCATGATTCATCAGGAAAATCAATTTCATTTGCTTGTATAAACAATGAATATTAACGATGAAATAATATTATTCAACATCCATCTAGCATCTAGGTTATCTCATCAATATTATTAGTGTCATTTTTTCATCAAGCTTCCAATTACTTTTCCGTAGTATTTTCCTATTCCTTCAAGTAGGAAGTTAACAATTTAACATTAGGTATAGACATTTAAGCACATAGTTAAATTTTGAATGAGCTGCATCATCTTCAACCTTAATATCTAGTCATGTATTCTTCATTCCCAAAGGCGATTTAGTGAAATTCATCATTAAGATCTTATTGATTGTACAATCATTCATTAGATATCAATATCAAAATTAGAAATTCATGATCTTTCTCAAGATATTCTATAAAATTTCTTCCAACATTCATTCTTATTCTTCAATAGTTATCCTTGATCATTTGAACCCTTTTCTTAGTCTATCCTAAAAAAATTGCAAGTTATTTTAATCAAAATTTCCTATCTAGCCATTTTAATATATATATATATATATATATATATATCACCGCTATAACTCTTGCCCATCATCCTTAGTCATCATTAATGTTGTTGACCCCATGTAGTAATATCCTTATGCGATATTTTTTCCTTTGAGAAAGACACTTCTTCACCATCATCACATAAGTTGGTTATAACATTTATTATATTTTCATAGCTCACCCTAGTAATTCAACAATATTCATTAGGTATACACACCAATGAAATTGTCAAAGCATTAATTAGCTGTTGAAATCTAAAAAAAAATCATAATATTGTGATTCAATTTGGGCATCTTACTTACTATCACTAATCTTTGGTTGACTAGAAGAATATTGTCTTTATGTGAAACTGTTTCTCCCTTCTGACCTTGAGATTTTCATAACATATAACTTGTCTTCTTTGTTATCATCCTTTTAGCACTGATAAGTTCATTATTTCTAACGACCATCATTATCCATATGGTCCACATGATGAACTAATGCATAGAACTTTGCTTCATAAGCTTCTATTGATCTACCATTTTGTTTAATTGCATGGAAGACACCTACCTATTGGTGTTTGCAATCAACTAACAAGTAATTTATAAAGGAGCGACTTGCAACTTAGTCTTTTATTTTAACTACCATAATAGAGCTTCTCCTTTAAGGAATGCAATTAATTGCTATTTTTTCATTTTCCAATATGGAGTATGTCTTAAAATGGTGAACTATTACCTATGGTATCAAACGTGAACCTATGACATAGCTAAATTTCCATAACTCAAAAGTCTAGGAAAATATTTTTTCTATCAATTCATTACGAAAATAAATTTTATTTAGTATTATATTTATACTAAAACATATCTTACATCTATAACTTCATAAATTAAACACTTAAACTCTAGAAAATGTGAAGTTCTATTAAAACTATAAGTTTTATCAAATATATTTCTTTTTCATATTATACCATATAAATCATCACCATTGTTTATTATTTTATAGGAAGACAAAGAATACATATTCTTATACCAATACAATTACATCATATTTCTTTTTAGTGAAGCAACCATTCAAAAAAATATTTCATTATTATTTATTGATAATATGTTAAGCCGCATTATATGAAAGAATGGATATTATGACATTAGAAATTCAATATATTTTGAAAACAAGTGGTTAATATTATTGTCATGATATGCCATCCCATTTTTAGGAAAGAGAAACCACTTACACTAACATGTTACATAAACATATAGACATCAAGGAAATGCCTCTTCTTTTATGATGCTATCCCATTTTTAAGAAAGAGAAACCACTTACACAAACATGTTACATAAGCGTATATACATCAAGGAAATGCCTCTTCTTTCAGATGCTATCTCATTTTTAAGAAAGAGAAACCATTTACACAAGCATGTTACATAAACATATAGACATCAAGGAAATGCCTCTTCTTTTATGATGCTATCCCATTTTTAAGATAGAGAAACCACTTACACAAACATGTTACATAAGCGTATAGACATAAAGGAAATGCCTCTTCTTTTATGATGTTATCCCATTTTTAAGAAAGAGAAACCAGTTACACAAGCGTATAGACATCAAGGAAATGCCTCTTCTTTTATGACGACATCTTTGTTCCTTTGGACGTTTGAATGATAATCAAGAGATTTGAGAACCACATCATTTTATTTTTAAAACCTTCATTGATGCGCCTTAAGATGTGAAAGGTATAATATACAAAATGTTTTTTTTATTAGCATTAGAGTTTGCGAGAAGTTTGTTAATTTGAATCACAATTAAATATGGTGCTTGTATTAAAGAGCTGAAAATCATTCTCAAAATGACAAAGTGAAAGATGGATAATACATCAAGATATAACCCATTCGCTTTATTACATCAAGATATAGTCAAAATTTTCAAACTTAAAAAAATGGATTGTTGTTATCAACACTCAAGATTTTGTAATATGAACCAGCTTCAAACACCTATTGTGATTTATTAATGATCCAAGAGCTACCCAAAGTATCAATCGTAGATATTCAATTACTTAGGTTAGTTTTTTTTTCCAAGAAGAAAAATCATAATTTCATTATAGGTGAAATTACATGCTGTAGATGCCCATGGGCATACGCTGTACTGTGGCTGAAGTCCACTGTTGAAAAACATAAATATTAAAATAAGACCCCGAGGGGTGTACTATGCTTCTTCAAACAAAAAGAAATCAAAATGTCACCCATAGGTGATGACTGTGTAAAATGTTATATACAAACGACTTAGCAGCCAGTATAATGAGCAAAATTATAAACAAAATTTCTGATAAAATTAGGGCTATCCCCCCTCTAAAGTTCTCTGTCTATGTATGGCTTGTGGAAGTATTGATAAGTTCTTGCTGGTGTATGTTCTATAATCATCCATTCTCCTAGAGGACGATTCGTCGCTTCTTTCGAAAGCTTGTCCACTCTTTCATTTTGCTCCCTGCAGATGTGAGAGCAAGAAATTTGATCAAAATATGTTTAAAAAAAACAGTGTCATCCATAATAGTTCTTAGTGTATAAGCATTGCAAGTGGCAGTGTTGTTAAACCAGTCAACCACATTCTTTGAGTCCCCATAGATTTGTAAATTTCTGCATTGTTGAAGAATGACAAAGTATATAAGGTGTCGAAGAGATATCAGTTCAACATGATTATTTGTTCCATGGCCCAAACCCATACTAATCTGGAAGGAATGTAATTTGGTGAGATGGAAAAGGATGCCACCCCCACAGCCATGTGCTTGAGCAGCCCCATCAAAATAGGCCCAAGGTATTGACTTGTCAATCTGCTCTTGTGTTATAATCCTGGGTCTGTTGGTATTTTCTTCTGCAGGTAATTCCTCATAAGCTGATCATATTTTCGGAGGGACCAGATTCCAGTTTACCAGTTTGTCTTAGAAAATTATGAGATTGCACTTCAGCCAGATATGCCATGAGGCTAGAAGGGGCAAGTTTATAATCTTTGGTTTCATTGCTTCTTCCCACCAAGTATCCCATGCAGCTGGTAACTCATCTCCATGCCAGCGCTTGTTCATATTTAAGGTTGTAAGTACTTGCATCTATATTGATCTTGTAATGGGACAAGAGAGGAAGAGATGCAGAGTCAATTCCTCCTCTTGATGACATAGTACACACCAGGTAGGACCAGTAAAATCCCTCTTTCTGAGATAGGTTACCGTGGGGATTTTGTTTTCAAGAATGTTCCACATAAGTAGTCTTGTGCGTAGTGGAGCTTTCAATTTCCAGAGGGGCCTCCACTATCTTTTTATGCTTTTCAATTTTGAATAAACTATAATAATATCATAGCCCTGTTTAGAGGAGTATTGGCCCTTTTTTGAGAACCCCCATATAAGTTCATCATCTTAATTATTTAATCTGACATGAGATTCTATAAGGGCTTGTAGGGATTCCATGTCCTATCCCATTCCATGGGAATGTTCCAGTTCTCCCCAGAGTGCCAGGCCTGATAAAGAAAAGTAGAGTTCTGTTGATCATCGAGTTGTTCAATAAATCTGATGCCTCTATTGTTTACATGATTGATTAGATCAGGTGGGAGTTGATATGAGTTCCCACTTCCGGTCCAGGGGTCTATCCCAATACGAACTGAAGCTCCATTACCTATTTTCCATATGAGTCCATCCTTTATAATGGGCATAGTATTGAGGATGGCGCTCCATATGACAAAGATGTCTTTCTTGATCCAGGAGGGTCGTCTTATCCAATCATTGATAGATATGGGCCAAATGTATTTATGGGTGATAACCCTCGACCAGAGGTTTTTGTGCTTTAACAATAGCTAGCCTTGTTTTGTCGCCAGTGCTTGTGTAAAAGCAGGTAATTGTTTTAGTCCCCAGCCTCCCCATTTTTTGGGAGTGGCGATTCTGCTCCACTTAACCCAGGCAAAGAGCTTCCCCTCCTTTCTTCCCTTCCAAAGGAATTGACAACAAGCTTGTTGTATTCTTTGTAGGATCCCCCTTGGAATCCAAGCCAAAGAAATCCAAAAGACTGGTGTGGCTTCCATAATTGATTTGATGAGAATCAATCTTCCTGCCCTTGAGAGGAACTGGTGACACCATATATTAATTATTTTCTCCACCTTGGTGATAAGCCAATTCCAGTAAGCTATTTTGTATCCATCAGGCTTGAGTCTAAAGCCTAAATACTTTAGTCCATCCTTAAAATCATTTTCTTGGAAAGAAAATTTTTGTAGTGAGCGCTGAATTTCCTGCTGAGAGCATTCCAAGAATGAGATGGTAGACTTTCCCCTATTGATCTCCATCCCAGTGGCTTTGCTGAAAAGATTTAGAACCTCATTCAGGGTAGTAGTGTCCTGTACACCTCCACTTAGGAAAATGAGGATGTCATCCACAAAGAGGAGGTGTGTCAAATTGAAATTTTCAATGATATTTAATCCCCTGAGCCTCCCCATTCACTTTTCAGAATCAATCAATCTACTCAGGCCTTCCATAACCAGGAGGAAGAGTAGAGGGGATAGTGGGCAACCCTGTCTTATGCCCCTATTGATATGGAAGGAAAGAGTGGCTGATCCATTGATGAGAATATCAAATGATACTAAAGATATGCATCCCATGATCCAATTTGTGAAGACCAGGGCAAATCCCAAATGTGTGAGAATCATTCTAATATATAACCAACTGAATTTGTTGAAAGCTTTTGTTAAATCTATTTTAAGAGTCAGTCCTTTGAGCTTCTTGAGTTTAATTGAATGTAGGGCTTCTTGGGCCGAACCAATAGCTTCCTGGATATGTCTGTGATGAAGAAATGCAAATTGTTCCTGGGATATGTGCTTAGCTAGGATGGGCTTGATCCGATTAGAAATAATTTTGGATATGATTTTATATAGACAATTGCAAAGAGAAATAGGTTGGAAGTCATTGAAGGAAGCGGGGGAGTCGGACTTAGGGATTAGAGCTAAGTAGGTAAAATTTAGAGGGGTATAGATACGACCCAAGAGCCTACTTTATTCAATGACCTCAAGTAAATCTTGCCCCAAAATATCCAGAAATGTAGTGTAAAATTCAATAGGCCAGCTATCCGAGCTTGGACTTTTGTCTTTCTTGAACCATTTAAGGGTGCCCTCTAGCTCCCCCATAAAGAAAAAATTTAAAAGATCTTTAGTGCCATCAGGATCCAAAAATCTAGGGAAGTGGCATGCCAGATTAATGATATTAGGGAGTGTGGTGGCAGAGGGGGCTGTGAACTGATATTGAAATGTGATATACCCAACCTTGCCAATTGGGGGTGGGTGGAAGCCCATCCTTCCTGTTCCATGGGCAACTGCCAGATGGTGTTTGTAGCTTTCCTACCATTGGTGAAGTTGTGAAAAAATTTTGTGTTGCCATCGCTAGTTTGAAGCCAAATAGCTCTACTTCTAAGCCTCCATAGTTCTTCTTTTTCCAATAAGATCTTTGATTTCTGTGTTTCTAGATTAACTAAATGAAGTTTTGTATCACTTGAGAGGAAACCAAGCCCCTTTTCATCAGTTAGGGAGGCAATCTAATCTACTAAATCCTTGAGGGTCTGCTCATCCCTTTCTTTTTTCCTTTTTGACCAATCCATAGTGAGAGTTCTGAGCTTGTTTAGGCGCCCACAAAAATCAACAAAGAAATCCAAAAATTCAAGACAAGTTTGATATAGTTTGGGTCTTTTAAGAAGCCAGAGTTGAATTTGAATGGAGAACGAGGCTTGTTGGAAAGGCCCAAGACTTGTAGAAAAATGGGTGAATGATTTGATAGTCCTCCCGATCCAACCCATTGTCTGAATAGTGTGAGGGATCAGAGGATATCTTCATGAATTAGAAATCTATCCAGCCTCCTTCCTAGGGCTACATCATCGGTTCTCCTATTGTGCCACATAGGTAATTTCTTGTTCATGGAGACATCAATGAGTCTATGGTTCTCTAGGAGAAAGCCCATCTGATCTATAATAGGGTCAATTTGAGAGTGATGACCCCAGGATTCCTCATTCCCAAGATAAAAATTTAGATCACCTCCGATGATGGTGGAGCCCGTAATGAGCGGACTATCCAGAATGGAGTGCCAAAATTCGAGCCTATTATAGTTTGGTGCATATATGTTAATAACTCAAATATGAATCCCTAGGTCTCTCACAAAAACATCCATGCCTAAGAATCCCCTCCCACCCCAGGTAGAAATAGCTTTTATCGATTTGGGGTTGATACCCATGGCAAGATCCCCTGATCTACCCACAACATCTAAACCATGGAAATACTAGCCTGGGAGTAGGGAGAGAAGGTTTCTGGTTATAAGTTCAGAAGATCCAAGGGTTTCCTGGAGGAAGAGAATGTCACAGTTGGAATTGTTCAGTAAACGCTTGAGAGCCAATCTCTTTGTGGGGTTGGCTAGTCCCTTACAGTTGAAGGACAACCAAATCATGGAGGAACAGATACAGAGGGCTAGGATGCTCTAAGTTCCCTTCCAATAGTGGATTGTTGACCTTGTGCTACATCAACCACTGCAGACTTGATGGCTTTTGCAATCTTAGATGGCCGACCTCTAGAGGGTTTGGTATCAACAGATGGGGGGGTATACCTAAACCAAGCTGTGGAGAAATGAGCAATGATCTGGATCGGAGGTTGTAGGTATGGGAACCCGATGCAGTGGGGGGGGGGGGGGTGGGGGGAAGAAGGAAGGGGGAGGAGGAGTCGCTCGGATAGATGGAGGTGTTGTGGGAGAGCAGGGGGGGGGGATTGACGATGTTACATATTATGGTGGGGAGAGAGCATGGAGTAGAAGCAGGGGGGAGAGGGAAAAACTAGAGAAGAAGGAATATCATTTGAAGAATAACAGAGTTGATTGGAATAGATTCATTACCCAGGGAAGGTGTTGTTCCAATGGCAGACTTGCAGCATGTCCGAGGAGGTGATGGAGAGGAATTTCTTGGTACTTTGGTCTACTGTGTCGACACACCATCAACATCATTTAAAGGGGCTTGTCCTTTTAACTGATCGTTCATGTTCCTTTCTTCTGAACGACGATGTTTGACCCCTCGTGCAGTCTCCAAAGCCAGAGATGAGAGAAGCGAGCAATCTTTGTACAGGTGCCCCACTTTGTGGCACATTTTGCAGTGGATGGGGATCCCTTTGTAGTCTAGGATCTGCTTGCGGGAAAAGTACCTCCAGTGGAGTGTAATTTCCTATTCTAGCCCCTCTCTAGTATCAAGGTGGACGAAAATCCTGGTCATGTTCATGATGCCAGTTTTTTCATAGGACTGATCGTGTTCAAGGTAAGTCCCCAATGCATCGCCAATGCACTTGAAAACCTGAGGGATCCAAAATTGCATGGGTAACCCCAGCAGTCGGACCCAGATTGGTCTCGCTCCCAACTGTTCACGTTCCAGATCAAATAATGGATCCCATCGCTTGAGAAGCACATGTGCCATCTCAAGGTGCTAGCAGCAAGAGAGAATCCAATCCGTATACTCCTCCCAGTGAAAACGTAGGGAAAACCAGTCACGAGCCAAAACCCTGATGATGGGGAGTTCTTTTAACAGTGAACCCCAAATCTCCATAGTCCAATGGTGCAAACGCTCAATCGAGTAGTTTCTTCCACGCATACGCCCAACTAAAACCTTCCTCGCTGTATTAACCACAACTCCCATCGGTACATCCTCGCTGAAGGTCAGATTAATGTTTGTATCCACGACCTTGAGGCACCTTCCCTTTTTTTACTTGTCCATGCACTGACCCATGGGGTGCTCCCTCAGAAGGCTTTTACAAACCTCAGAGGAGCTGTGGGGGGTAGATTGGGTGGATTTAGGGTTTGGGATGGGTGAGCTAAAACACCTAGAGCGAATTGGAGAGTTAGGGTTTAAATTGCAGGACCCCGGATGGGTGAAAGAATGTGCCAAGTTTATGGGGATTGAGGGTCATCTAGAGCACAAGAGGATGAGGATACATTCAATGGCATGGAAGGAGGTGGAGGCAAAACCAAAGGTGAGTCGAAAGTGGGGGAGGATTGAAGGCTGGTGCCAAGCAGGTTGAGGGTAGCTGAAGAAAGTGGAGGGTAGTCTAAGCCAGCGAGGTCTTCAAAATGAACATCAGGTGGGGACATTTTTCCAGAGGAGCATGGGTGGATGGGCATCAACTATGCATCTGTCAATTGTTGAGTATTGACAGACCAGGGACCAGTGTCGGGGCCAGGTTGTGTAGGTTTTAACCCCGTACATAAATTACCTGCATACAAATTCTAAATCACAAAAAAATAAACAATGCGAGAGCATAACACATAAAAACACATATGCACAGAGATTTTCCCTTGGATCCCAAAACCGGGACTACCA
>APFE031704044.1:0-11844 GCA_000404065.3 Pinus taeda | reverse complement strand
ATTGATGGGAGTAACCATGCTATAGATAGATGCAAACTGAGCTAGAGTGTTAGTAAAATTATTAAAATATAGAGCAGAGGGTAAGGGATTAGAAGTAGTACCCGATGTAGGAGCAACCTCTGCAGCAGACGGGATCGAGTCAGTGGAGGGGATATACGTGGAATCTCGTGAGAACTGGTTGGATGAGCAGTGACTCCATCCGAAACCTTTGAATGATCCAAACTTGTGGGCTGCTCGTCCACAATCGATTCTTCTAATTGGCGATGCTTCGTTCCCCTTGTGGTTGTCGGAGTAGTAGGAGTGAGCAGAGGACAGTCCTTGTAGAGGTGGTCGACCTTATGGCGTCTTCTACATCTAAATGGAACACATAGTCGAGGTTTTGGCAACACGAGAAGCGTCGCCAATGAAGGGTTAGCTTTTCGTCCGTCCCCTCTCTTGTGCCCAAATCTACCAGGATACGAGCCATTGTCATGAGTACAGTATTCTTGAAGGATTGATCATGTTCCAGGTATGTTCCCAGAGTGTCTCCAATGCACTTGAATACCACAGGGGTCCAAAATTGCATCGGAAGGCCCGACAAGTGGACCCAGATTGACCCAGCTCCCAGTTTTTCCCTCTGAGGGTCGAAGAGTGGATCCCATCTCTTTAGCAAGACTGGTATGATTTCTATGTGCCAAAACCAGGATAATATCCAGTCTGTATACTCCTCCCTGTGGAAATGCAGGGAAACCACCCTCGAGCTAACACTCGGATGATGGACAGTGCTTTAAGCAAGGAACCCCATACCTCAGTGGTCCATAGACGAAGTCGTTCAACTGAGTAATTACTTCCATGAACATGGCCAATTGGTACCTTCTTTGCAATCTCTGCAACTTCACCCATTGAAATTTATTCGCCCAGAGCCAGGTTATTGTCCTTATCCACTAATTTGAGGCACCTGCCTTTCTTGAGCTTGTCTATGCGACGAGCAGTCAGATAATTCCTGAGGAGTCTATGACAGACCTAATTTACAGTCTGGGTGGTGGAAAGGGTGGATTTAGGGTTAGGTATCAGGGAGATGAAGCATCCAGAGCGAATGGGGGTGTTAGGGTTTAGGGTTGCACTATAGAGAACAGGGTTATTGAGGGAGGAAGGCCCGGATGGGTGGATACGAGAGGTGGAAGGGGTGCATTGTGGAGCAGATATGTGGGGAAGTTGTGGTAACGATGCAATGAAAGTGGGCGAGGGCTGGAGGCAGGTTCCAAGTAGGTTTAGGGTAGCCGGGGATAGGGGGACAGTACAGACCAGGGGCATCGTCGATGTTAACCAAGGGTGGGGGATGAGGCCTTGATGAACCTAGGCGTGCCTGGATAGAGGGTACATCTGAGAGAGGTCGCAGGGTTGCCACGAAAGGACTAGAACCCGTCACGGAGCGATGGTGTGACCAAATGACCTCCTGGGGATGAGAGTCCTCCTCATAGTCTACCTTGTCCAGCTCCATAGTAACAGACAGTAAACGGTCGGTGGAAGTTACTATTGTCGAGAGGAAATGGGACGGTCATGAGGACAGAGGGAACCATGTAACCGCGAGGTGAGGGGTTGAAGACCGTAGTAGGTAGAGGAGGGTAAGAAGGTCATGGGTTAGACAAGCCGTGAGGGATACACAGACCATCAAGCCTAGGGCTGTTGAGCCTCTGAACCACCATGGATGCTGCCATCAGAGCTCAGCCCCACTCAAGTAATCTTTTGGTTGTTGTTGTTTATGTTGACGGTATAATTTTTTACCGTAATGCAAATTCACTAAGCCAAGAGTTTGCAACTAAAATGGAGACTACATTTGATCTATCTATGATTGCAAGAGAACTCTCATTTTTCTTGTTTTATAGATTACAAAGACTTCAAAAGGAATTTTAATTTCCCAAGGGAAGTACATCAAATAAATATTTAAGAAATTTTGAATGGAGGAGTGTTCACCTATTGGAAATCCTATGGGCACTGGGTGTAAGCTAAGTAAAGATGATGAATCACCAAAGGTCAATACAAAAATGTTCATATCAATGATTAGAAACTTGTTGTATCTAACAACCTCTACACTATACATAATTCAAGTTATTGGTTTGGTAGCATGATATCAATCAACTCCAAAGTAAAGCCACTAATTAGTTGTAAAAATAATTTTTAGATATATAAAAGGCACAATGGACTGTGGATTCTGGTATCCAAAAGGTAAGAAATTTTGGTTGACTACATGCATAGAAGAAGATTGGGTTAGTTGTATAGATGATAGAAAGATCACAAGTCATGGTTCCTTATTAATAGGAAAGTCATTGGTAGCATGGTTAATCAAAAACAAAACCTTTGTCTCATTGTCTATTGTTGAAGTTGAATACATAGCAATTACAACATGTTGCACTCAAATATTGTGGATGAAGAAAACACTTCAAGACATGAAGGTAACTTATGATGAACCTATTTCCATGAAATGTGACAGTATAAGTGCTATAAACATATCCAAGAATCAAATTCTTCACTCAAAATCCAAGCATATACCTATCAAGTATCACTTTCTTAAAGAATAGGTAGTTGATCATATTGTAAAGTTGGAGTATATATCAGGATTAGCTATGGAGGAAAAAATGCACAAATAATATCCAACTGAGTATAAATGCTTCGGTGACCAAAAGGGGTGAATAATATCCAAATGCTACAAATGTTGTTTGGAAGTAGTTTTTCACCGGTCCGTTTAGGCCACATTGAAGATGGTATTTTTATGGTTTCCTCAATGTGTGGGGGACTATAGATATTGTCTTAGGGAATGATGTTATTGTATTAATTTTTATATGTTGATTATCTCTATCTATTTGTTTATGGTTTTTACTCACTAAGCCATTATATTGATCTTCGAACCTTTCTAGATCCTGCTGGAATTTTTGGGTATTTTGTGACTACCTCTAGTGCGACACATATTCATTTTGATATTGTTTATGACCTTTGGCCTATTTATCTTCATAGCTAGTTTTTTATATTTATTGAACTCGACTTATATGGGGTTCTTCTGGGTATCCATGATATGCTATACTTTGTTTGTAATCGATCTTTATTATGTGGGATACATCAAAAGATATCAGAAGCCTGCCTGATACCCCTAGTATTGGAGGAATTATTTTGAACTTCCTTCCCTCCTCCTTAGGGTTTCCAAGTTAATGTTGCTCATTCATTGGGGTGGCTATGGTGGCTGGACATTTAAGTAGGAATGAACTCCTATTTATTATTATTAGTACTACCAATATTTTTAAATGTCACATATTAATTTTATATTAAGAGTTGCATGGATTACACATCTCCCTCTTATTATTCTTATTAAGAAGTATTTTTATATTTCTATTTAT
Organism: Pinus taeda; assembly: GCA_000404065.3. Taxonomy (NCBI): domain Eukaryota; kingdom Viridiplantae; phylum Streptophyta; class Pinopsida; order Pinales; family Pinaceae; genus Pinus; species Pinus taeda. The sequence goes on along the minus strand of APFE031704044.1, from coordinate 8,476 downwards.
TTTTTATCTTTAAACTATATTTTATTCTATAAATAATAGGAAAATATATCATAACTCACTTGTCAAACTAGTACTGAATTGTCAAACCAGTAGAGGAAAACCATCCCTCGCTACTATTTGTGAATGTGGGTTGATTCATCACCCTTATTCAAGGAAAACCAAAGCACCTAGAATTATATGTTGGTGGTCCATAAGGGGGCAGGCTTTTCCTCATGCAAGGTGCCTCTAGGTCTTGGGTCGTTATTATGTTTCCTTACCTTGGAGGAAAACATTGAATATTTTATTATGTACAGCATAAAATATTTTCCTTTAACATTTTCTTTTTATATATAGATATACATTAAGTTGATTCTAGAAATTAGTTAACATAAATCTTAAAATAGTTTATCTAAGACTTGTTTTGAAATAATTTTGAAAAGTGTAAGATTTAAAAATCTTATTCGCACTTTTTTTTTGTAATATTAATTACTTTATATGAAATTATATTATGTAATGTGGATATAAAAATATTTTATTTATGACTAAAAGCTAGTGAAACTGTTTAGCACATTCTGATGTAATATCAACAATAAATCTAGTGACCATAATAAGATTAACATTATTGATGTTTTATCATGCTTTTAATTAAAACTTTAAATAAATATGCATATTCCTTTTAATATAAATACCATTTTTTTTTACTTAAAAAATATTTTATTTATATTTTAAAAACCACATATCAACGAATATGGACAGAATCACATGTCATGGGCCAAAAATTTTATAGTGGCATTTTAATCTATACTTAGTAAGAGATTATACGTTTCTATCTCTCCTATTACTTTGAAAATAATGATTTAAAAAAAATGTGTGCAAGAATATATAAAAAAACGTGAAATTCAACAAATGACATTCAAATCGCCGTGTTGAGCAGGACGAGCAGGGTAAGAACGTAACTATGCGAGACGGGCATTCCCAATATTGGTAGGAGTCATTAAAGATGCATTCACTGAATTGGAAAAAGTGGAAAGCCATAATAATTTTTAAATCAAATTGAGAAAACAAGCGGGCTTAGTACACGGACTTTTGAATTGGAAAATATGAAAAAGGTATATGGATGTATATATATAGTTGGTGGTATTGATTAAAATGCACAAAATCTTCTCATGCCTTATAGAATTTTCACCTCGCACAAAGTGTAGTGCGCGTGGAGGCTTAAGGTTTGAAGTTTTCCAATTCACATTTCTGGAGGGAGAGAGGCAAAGTGATTACGCTGTTGCATAGTTCAAGAGTTCAAGGTTGAGGTTTGAGACTGTGTAGTGCGTAGAGAATGCTGAATGAGGCTGAGAGGCCTGGTCAGGGAGTTTTCCCAATTTTTACTAAGTGTGGGATTAATGAGATGAAGTTGAACAAGAACAAGACTTGAGCATGACCAAACACTTATATCACTTGATGACACAACATAGGACACTCAGAACACATGAACAACATACTTTCCTCAATGTGATAATATTGCAAGAATTCACTTCAAGTGTGACACTGAAGATACACTTTGCGACGACAACGATGGCAATTGTACGACAATTCTTGAAGCTTTGGAAATCGGTACAATACATGTTTACATGATGAGGACAACTCATTATCACAAAAATTAACTCTTGAAACACACACGAAATAGCTTTTATACAATGTGTGACACTTAACATGCTAAAAGGCGACATTTTCTATAGGAGCAGGAAAAGTGCGAACGATACTTGTAGTATGCGAACAATGGTGAAAGTGACACATGCCAAAGTGAAGATAACATGAAAGTGGTACTAATTAAAGTGAAAGAAAGCAAAAGCGATAGCCGAAAACATGAAAACAACTAGTGCGAAAGTGAAGGTGCGCAAAAGCAATAGTTTGGAAAACTCACCGAAATAGAAGTACAAACATAGCCAAAAGTGATGGATTGTCAATTATAGTGTGCACTAACTATCAACACGGGTTGAACATTGCACAGACACTATATTGATGGATTGTGCTATGCTTGTTCAAGCTTGTGTAAAAGAACGCAGTCATGAACTTGTTGTGACCTGAGCATGTGTGAGCAAGTTACTTCGACTAACCAAGAAGTGACAACGGGACAACCGATCACAAGATCCATAGTAGGCTCTAAAATTCAACTGTAGATAAAATTTTAGAGGGTGTTCGTTGCAGTGACAACATGATGTTTGTTATTATGGCTAAGCTACAAAGCTTTAAAGCAGTAGAATATTGGTCGTTCAAAGAGGAATTATGGCAAGATGATTGTAGATAATTTACTAATATAGATGTATATGAAGCGAGATATATTAAGCATCCCCAAGGGTTAAAAAAGGCTCAAATGTCCCTTATCCATAAAAATTGGTGATGAAAACGACTGTATGCTTTATGTTAAAATGATAAGTGAAGATGGATAGTGTAAATATTAGAATTATATACCATACTTATCTTCTTAGTAGTCTCTTACAATGTACAACATGCCATTAAAGCATTCCAACTGTAAAGCAAATTCATAAATCCATGAGTATTATCTGAGGAATTCGGCATTGGGAATGTGATAGAAGCAAGTCATTTCCTAGAAGGATGAAGTCTGCCCAACCTAGTTATAAAAACCAATTGCATCCATCATGTAGCAAAAAAATGAGAATGCATATTTCCTCATATAGAGGTCCTAAGTACTTTGGCCCAATTGCCTCATCCATTATGAAAAAGTGAAACTTACATGCAATCAATAACAAAGAAGTTGTTCCACAATAATCACCATGATGGATATTTTGATTTGAGGTCTAGTTGTTCACTAAACATAATTCTCCACCCCTTTCTAGAGGAGTTGGAGTTGAGAAAGTTCCTACTACCTTGTCAATTGAAGGACCACATGAGAAAACCTGAAGAGATTCCTCAATATGATATCCATTTGGTATTCATTCACTCTTCTCTTTTTTGACTAGCAGTCTCTTTATATGTGCCTTCAAGTTCAATAACTCAGAGAGTACTAGACAAAAGGCACTTACCTATTTCAATCAGTTGAATAAAAAATGTATTTTTGAAGGCCTTGTTGGAGAGGAATATATTATTATAAAGATCAGGAAAATAAGTTTCTTTGAAAACCAAAATGTACTATCACTAGGGAAGGGAGTAACTTCTTACATTTAAAAGTTTCTACCATTATTCTCACCAGAAAATTTGATTGTTGCTCTTTGTTTGGTGGGAAAATAAATGTTTTTTGAATATTTTCTCAGAGAAACTCCAGTAGAGAAACAAATTTGCATAATTTTTTTTCTTCTTTCTTTTATGCTACTGTTTCATATGTTATCGGCTTACTACGTTTCCTTTGCAACATGTGGTACAATTACTAGTATATAAATCTATGCAAAATAAAAATTCATATAAATTTTAAGCCTTCTTTGATATCATTGAGTATCATATACATTATTTATTCACCATATAATAATATTTAGGTGAATTCATATGGAAAATATAACTTTTCCATGCTCCACATTCCACTCTGTAGGGAGTCAATATTCTCCATAAAAGCTTTTTGGGATATTTTGGGACAACATCTAGTCCCTTGCTTTCTTCCAAATGATGAGGACAATAACAACTCCCCCAAATCCATTTATGGGCCCTATTCCTAAACTTATTAAAGACATTTTTTTATCTATATAATGCAACCATCCACATTCCATTTATTTTGTTGTATTCTCTTTGTAGCTTGGCAAGGGAGATCCACAAAAGCACTTAATTTCTTTGCAGCTTTGTAGGGGAAGCCCACACAAGCACTTACTCTTTTGAAATGAATTTACATTGAATGTGGAAAGTTGTGGTCCCTCTGAAATTGAGCCACATAGATTATTAAATGAAAAAATCACAGTTGACAATGAATATAATTTAGAGAGATTTTGAGGAATCTCTCCACTCAAGTTATTTTTGGCCAAGTCGAGTTGCTCCAAAGTAGATATGGTACTAAGAGATGCAGGAATTTGCCCTTCCAATTGGTTCCAAGATAAATTCAACAATCTCAACCAACCCAAGGTTCCTATACTTGCAGGGATTTCACCTGCAAGATTATTCTTAGACAAATCCAATATTGTATTTGTAGGTAAAACATATACCAATAAATACTCATTTCCTTTTATCACAATCTCAAGTTCATAATATAATACATTGTTCACAAGCCTTTGATAAGTTTGGGGAGATGGTTTAAGTCCTGCAAATCCTTGAAGTTTTAAATTATAGGGTATTCTTCCACTGAATTTATTATTTGACAGATCCAATATTACCAATTTTATCAGATTGGTAATCCATAAAGGAATACCACCAGAAAACTTATTATAAACCAGGTTCAAAATTTGTAACTCGGGATATACAGAGGAATTTCCCAAGTAAATCTGTTTTTCCTTAAATCTATTACTTTCAGTTTACTGCAGTGGACCAAAGATGAAGGGAAACATCCAGTAAAGTTATTGGAGTACACACTGAAAATTACCATAGAAACTGGAAAAGTTATGTCCAGATCTCCACTAAATGAATTTTGTGATACTTCAAATATTTTTAATGAACTGCCAAAGATGCTATGAGAGATTATGCCAGCCAACCAATTGTCATTCATAATGAGGGACTGTAACCTGGTACAATTTCCTAGTGTCAGAGGGAGGTGACCACTGAGTGAGTTGTTTCGCAAATTGATGTGTTGCAACTCAATAAGACGACCAAACGCTGTTGGTAGGGTACCTGTGAACTTGTTAGAAGAAAGGAACAAGGTCCATAGCTTAGTACAGTTGCTGAGGGTGGGAGGGATGCTGCCGGTCAAAGAGTTGTATGACAAGTCAAGCTGTTCCAACTTTACAAGACGACCAAACACTGTGGGTATGGTACCTGTGAAGTAGTTAGAAGAAAGGAAGAGAGTCGATAGCTTAGTGCAGTTGCTAAGAGTTGGAGGGATGCGGCCACTCAAAGAGTTGTATGACAGGTCAAGCACTCGCAACTTTTTAAGCTGCCCAATTTCAGGTGGAATTCCTCCTGTCAAATAATGATGAGAAAGATTCAATGTATGTAACAGTGATAAGCTGCCAATAGACGGCGAAAGAATACCTGTCAAATTTAATCTGGGAAGGATTATGGCGACTACTCTTGGATTGCGTTGTCGGCAGGTAATACCATACCAGGAGCATACTTCTTCTGAGTTCTCAGTTGTCCACTTCCAGATGGATCTGTGATATGTCTCTTAAATGACAAGAGAGCCTGCATGTCCATCCACAATGGGACTTGATGACCTTCCTGTAGCATATTACGTTCAATAGAAACACTGGCGCTGTGATCGTTGAGATGATGACCGTAAAAGCCATCTTCTGGATGAGTGTAATTGAGTACAGAGGATGCCCTGTAGACGAAGCACAGGAGCGTCATCAGAAGAAGGGCAAGCATACTTTAAAATCCATTTCTCTCTATCTATCCGTCACTAATACTCAAATGTGCCTCAGTGCTTTGAGGTCTGTGCTCAGCTACGCACATAAATATAAGTTCGGCCGCAATTGGCGAAAACATTACAAAAAAGAATGAAATGGGCGAAAACATTAAAAAGAAAATGTAAAGAGAAAGAGAAATTGCCGTGGGAAAGACGTGGGACATGGTAAGAATGTCACCGTATTGAGCAAAGGGGTAATGAGTGTGGCCGTATTAACCAACTATTTCGCTGTGTTGTCCGGGAACGCAGGGCGGGTAAGAAAGGCGGCGTCGAGTATTTCGGAATGTTGGAGTGTAAAGTAAAATAGATGAAAGAAATGGACAATTAAAATAATGAATGCATATAAGTCGGTGGAGCGAGAATGGCGTTACATTTAATAATAAGTTCAGTGAACTTTCTACATGAATTGGAAAAAGTGAAAAAACTTAAAAAAATCCGTGTTGCTCCGAACGCGCAGAGCGAGAAAGGGATAGGGGCAACAACACGGAGAGAATTCCATAATTGACTAAAAAATAGAATTGTGATGAAAATTATGTTAGATTTATATAAAGTTTTAGGGGTGAATTCAAAAATATAAAATATAGAATTGATGGTATTGAGTAAAGTTTCATAATTTTTTGTTACTATATGGTTTGCAATAATAGACAAAGTGAAATATAAAAAGGTAAGATAAGAGCAAAGGAAATGACATTATTAATAATTTCATATGTTACTTTGCTTTGCAATAATAAAAAAAATTGCAATATAAAGAGGTAAAAAATTTGCAATATAAAAAGGTAAGATGAGAGAAAATGAAATGGTCTTATTAACCATGTTATATGTTAATATAAAGTGGTTAAATTTAAAAATATTTATTAAAATTCATGCAATATGTATTTATTTATCTGTATAATTTAAAATTATTATATAATATTATAAAAGTTATGAAAAATAATAGTGATAATTATATAAAAAAAATTCAGTGTAATGATTAAGAAGGAGAATTTTTTACAAGAATTTATAGAAATTTTTCTTATATTAGTTTATATATATTTGACATTAAAATATTTTACATGTAACACATTTTATTTATGGAATAAATTGCCTACATTAAAATGTTTTTTTGTTATTAATATTTTTTAAGTATATGTTAATATCATTGAATCATGCATATTAAAATATTTTATTCATGATCCACATGATTTTTTTTACTATTATAAATATTTTAAATGCCACATATTAATATTATATTAAAAATTGCATGGATTACACATCTCCCTCTTATCATGCTTATTAAAAAGTACTTTGATTTTTTATTTTATTCGTTAGCTTTCAGTTAATATTTTTCTTCGGACACTAAATATTTTATTCTAGAAACAGTGAGATGTGAGAATAATGCAGAAATAGAATTAGTTGTGTGTAGTTGAACAGAATTAGTTGTGAGTGGTTGAACAGAATTAGTTGTGAGTGGTTAGGAATTGGTTGCACATATTCAGGAAGTTTAGGTGAGTGAGTTTCCTATATAAGTGTGATGTAATTGAGCAAATTGATTAATGAAGTTGTGTGAGCTTTGTCTCACGTTTGCTGGTGTTTCTGCCTGTGTATTTGTTTTAATTTGGTATCAGAGCTCTTTTGTCTGCGCCTCTCTCCTCTTCGCGGGCAGTGAGTGACTCTGCCATTAGAGTGTGCGCAGTGACAGTATTAAACAATATCGTTGGTAGCAGCCGAGAGCCTACAGCACTTATATTTTGTAATAGTTTGTGAGTCCATTAATATAGTTTCAGTTATTCTCCCTGAAACATCTTTGAGTGTATCCAGTTGTTTGTTATCTGGTTTTTATATTATCAGCTCATGTCTGAGAGTTGTGTGCTGAAGTTGCTATAAGTTGTATGACCTGCTTGAGTGCTATTGTTAAATTGTCTGTGAGAGCCGTTGGAGTTGCAACCGTCCGAAGCCATTGAAAAGTAGCCGTTAGCCGAAGGAGAGGCGCCGAGGCGAAGAGTTGGCACGAGGGACACCTGCTGCGAGGCCAGACGTAACAGATTAAGGATTTTAGCATTCAGTTTATGATTTCGGGTATGCAATACACCTGTTGCGAGGCCAGAAGTAACAGATTAAGGATTTTAGCATTCAGTTTATGATTTCGGGTATGCAATTTTTAAATTTCCGCATAATAGCAATCGGTCCTTAGTCCTTCGCTATCTGTATTAACAGCCAACCAGTTTTCCTGTTGGATTCTGCCAGAATTGAGTTTAAGCTTGTGATTTTTTTTTGAATTTGGTCATTGGTGGAGAAATGGCTAATCCCCTTGCAGATTCATATTTAAATGAGTCTACAAAACTTGATGGAGAAAATTATGTCAATTGGAAATTTAAGCTCATAACAGTACTGGAGGCATACAATCTCTGGACAATTGTCAAAGGTGACGAGACCAAGCCTCAACCTCCTACTGCCACTCAAGATTGGGAGAAGCGTGAAATGAAAGCAAGGGTGCTGCTACGCATGTCAGTGAAGGACAATATTATTCCTCACATTCGGGACTGTGAAACTTCAAAGGCAACATGGGACACTCTCAAAGGTTTGTATGAGACTACTAATGCAAACGTATTTTATTTTTAAAAAAAAAGCTGTTATCTATCAAAATGGATGCCAATGAAAGCATTAGCAACTTTGTTTCCCGAATTAAAGACTTTAGTGATAAGCTTGGTGATATTGGTGAAAAGGTTTCTAGTACAGACTTGGTAACTGTTGCTTTAAAGGGGTTAGTCCCAGACTATAAAGTCTTTATTTCAGCTCTCTCAGCTAGACTGACACCTCCTACATTTGAAGAATTGGCTGGAATTCTTCTTCAAGAAGAAGAGTGCATGAAAATTTTTGAACTGGAGTCAAATGGTTCTGATTTGGCGTTGACTGCAAGAGGCAAAACACCATTCCGAGGGAGACCATGGGACAGGAACAGAGGCCATTTTCAAGCAAAGCAAAAAGGTATGGCACCTCCTGATTCTTATGTTAAAAGGAACATTGAATGTG
>APFE031704043.1:0-25185 GCA_000404065.3 Pinus taeda | reverse complement strand
AGGTTCTGACCAGGCTCTCCACAAGATGATCCTCGAAATGATAAAGTACTTCACCCTTCCTATATGACTTAACACCCATATCTATTACAGGCTTCGTACTTTAAGGGGCAATCTGTTACACTGAAATTTGTCACCATGACTATCTGCAGTTAATATGGCTCCATCAATAGTCATATTATCCTCCTTGTCAAGCCTCATACCTCTGCTCTTCATGTCAAACTTCAAAAAGAGAGAAAGTCACTTAAAAACATGTTTAACTCTGGGTACGTAGGTTCTCTCTACCTTGCCTGCGTGTACGCACTCCAAACATACTGTGCCTGCATACTTGTACGCTCTGTAAGCCAAAGGATGGTGCGTACCCCTGTAAAGGTCAAAAGGCGCGAGTTTCATCTTTAAAAAGTTACTTGTGGTCACTTCTAGAGCCTTCTAGAAGAGTGTTTGACGTGTATTGAGCGCCTCCAGATGGTTCATGCATCCCTATGATAGAGGAGCTTATCCCATCAAGAGAGGAGCTACCCCATCTAAAAGAGGGAGTATCCCATTGATGTTGGAACTGAATAACTTCCTCTAGAATACTATAAATATAGGCCTTGGGCCAGAGGAGGGGAGGTTGAAAGCTGAACATTCTAAAGGGTAAATGCTGCTGGAATTAGGACTTCCATTGTTGACTTGTGAGGAGAGATCACTATCCTTCCTTGTTGCATATTGGGAGTGGGTGAGCTTGTCAAAGTAGAGGAAATCTCTTGTTGGACCCTGGGAGGAGCTTGCACAACACCAAGGCTCAGGTTGTAATGGTTTCTTTTTTGTTTCCTTAATACAAATAAGTCCATTCTTCTCAATGATTTGTTGTTAATGATTTGTTTCATATACTCCTTGGTCTATATGTTGAATATGCTTTGTTTTATGGAATATTCAGGTGTTATGTAATCGTTTGCTTGTTAGTGTATGCAGGTTTTAAAGTGAAGGAGGAGCTCATCTGGATCAGCAAGCTGGGCTGCTACAACAAGCGTTTGACCTAAGGTAAGATCGGAAACACTTGGTTTCTCATAGGATAATGTGTGTTTAGAGAAGGATTGCTCTTGTTTGGTTTGTTTGTCACTAGAGAGTCTTAGACTCCTAGGGAGGTTAGGTTTGTCCGCAAAAATAACTCTTTCCGCATGACAAATCGGGTCAATCTACACTTGGAGAGATTGCTGGAGAAGGCAAACAGGGACAAAACCATATTGAGGAGGATGGCTTGTCATTACAGGGCATAGAACATGAGCGCAAAGGCCCGAATAAGGAGCTTGAAGGCCAAACTGAGTAGAGCAACAAAAGAGGCAAAAGAGCAAGATCGACTTCAAATCTTGTCTGATGCTTCTGTGGCCCAACATAGTGCCTCTTAGAGAACCTCCAGCCCAAATTTCAAGGAATTTGGGAAAATTTTGGTTGCATGGAAATTTTTTGGCACAAACACAGGTTTTTTTGGGAGCTTCAAATGAGAAATGGTTTCCATTTTTGGATTCATCATGCAAAATCACGACTACTGGCACTCGGAGCAAGAAATTTGGGCATGATTTGAGTCTCTAGGAGGTCAAAAACACCCAAAAAAGGGCCTCACTGCCCCTATTTTGACACACAGGAAGCAGTCTTGGGAGAATGAAGATTTGGAGGGGAAAATGAGCTCCAAATTCAAAAATTCCACTTGGGTTGGAAAGTAGACAGGACAGGATTTCCAACGAGCACACTTGGGCACATTTGGGACTCCTGCAAGTGCCTCAAAACTGGCCTCAAAGTGGCGTGACGCATACAGAAAAGGGTGCGGTGCATATAGGAAAAAAGGCCTAGAATGTCTCTATTTCGCAAAATTTCGCTTCCCGACTTTTTGTAAGTGGGCCCACTCATATGCTCTTCAGTTTTTAGGCACCTAAGGTGGTTTTAAAATTATTTTCACTCTAGATGGGCAGCTATCCAAGTGGCAAAAAAAGGCAAAGGGCCACCCAAGCCATTTGTCATGTTTGTGGCGCTGCACCTGTAGCTGATGTTTGGCTCTCCACCTTCATTTTGTGATGATTCGAGTAACTCCCCAACACTTGGGTGTTCTATATCTTCATGGCACATTCTATATATTGTATGCAAACTATTTGCAAAAGGTTAGTTGGTTTGTAACTTCTGGGAGACTGTGGGAAAGAAACTTTGTTTCTGCATTGTATATTTTTTACAGAGGATTAATGAAAGGCAGTGGCTCTATTTCATGAGATTTGTGAGTGTAGAAAACGTGTCTCTTATGTTTCATATGTATCTTGTTATGTTTCATAGCTCATTTCATGTTCATTTCCATTGAAATTTTCTAAGTTAGCTAAGGTAGAATTCAATTTTATTGCTCTGCCTGTGGGAAAATTTCATGTTCAGTGTTGATTCTTCTGTTGAAAAGGATTCATGTTGTCCATGCCATTTTCACCCTCTTAATCAATCTCTTCATTCTGCACTATCTTAAAACTAAATTTCTAGGCTTTCCGCCTACCTTTCCTCATGAAATAATCCGTGCCTTTGTGTTAAGTTCTCTGTTCATTGAGGTCCATTGGTCACATATCATCCCAGAAACATAGTCATTCAAAAAAATCACTTCTTGTATTCCTATTCACTTACTAGCCTAAGAAAAATAGTTCACTGTAAGTCATCTCAAGCCATTTCATTTATCTATTCACTGAGTGTGACTCAGAGAGAGCCCTCTCCTATTCTGGTAGGGCTAGCTACCAGACTGAGCGTGGTTTGTGGTTACCCTGAATTTTGCCTTCTTTCAGCCTAAGGCGGATTTAGGTGCTAACATAGTGGCGACTCCACTGGGGAAGAAAATGGTTTGCTTGTAGATTGTCTTGCCCCAGTACATATCTCAAGTTCAGATTTGATGGTTGATGGTGGACAATGATCAGACAGAAGACGGCTGAAATCATTCACCTGGCGACTCCTTTCACTTAAGAATCCAACAACTGGTGCTTCATGGTGACTCCATCGCAGAGGGATCAGTTGCTTTGAGATTTTTTAAAATGGAGCGGATTGCAAGAAGATACGCTCCCATGAGCTGAGATCACATCCCAGGCTTCCCAAATAAAATTCCAAAGATATATTGGTCAAGGAATCTGCCTACGTTTAAAGATGATGGTAAGAAGGACGCCGCTTTACATCTAGTCCGATTTCACATGCATATTCGCAAGTTGAAGGTTGATTTTCCTGAAGATTGGTTAATGAAGATATTCCTGGCCACTCTAGAAGGTGAAGCCCAATCTTGGTATGAAAGTTTTCTGCCTGCTTGTATTTACTGTTTCAAGGATTTTCATGCCCTGTTTATTGAAAGATATAAAGACTCTTATCCATCATAGAAACTAGTTCACGACTGTTGCAAGCATGCTTATGGTTTTATTGAAAGCCTTGAAAAATACTATGAGGATGATAATTTTATGGATGATGAGATCATGGAAGCCTTGTACAAGAATCCATTTCAGCAACATGAAGAGAAACTAGAGGAGTCCCATCAAGATGCTCAGGAAACTTTGCAATAGAATCAAGATCTTTGTACGGTGGAAAATGAAGGAATTTTGCATCTCGACATTCACCATGAATTACATGAAATAGATCAGCAGGTTGAAGATTTCCATATGGCTTAAAAGGATGAAAGAAGAAGTTTTATTTCAGATCTGGTTGAAATAAATGAGGATACGCAGTAAAATGATGTTCCAATCTCAGAAAATGATGATGATAAACCAGATCAAGAGACAGATTGTGATGAGGAAAAACATGTTGTTCCGGATCTCATAGAAGAACATTGCATTGTTGAGGCTGCCTCAAATGAAGAGGACAGAGTTACAGACCTAACTACCCTCATCTCATTAGAACACAACCTTCCTAACGAGGTAATCCAGTCAATTCATGAACAGCAAGAGGATATCTTTGTTCAAGTAGGTGAAAAAGTTTCTCTGGATGAATTTATGATAGATGATAAAAATGTCATGCTTGGGTTCCAAGAATCATTTGAAGTTTCTTTTCTCATGATTGATGGATGCAAAGACAATCTGCCCGTCATATCATATGAAGATGACCTACAATGTATTCAAACTTGAGCATACCAGACCATTCAAGATTCCATTTCAGATTCTTCTTCCTATGTTTCATGGTCTGAAATGTTCTTTGAAGAGGAAATCTACTCATCTACTTGTTCAGAATTGTTTGAAGACCTAGAACATACTCTTATTTATGAAGAAAGACCAGAATCAAGAGAAAAAGATACCTTGTTTCTTTAGCAGGAGGAAAATCTTCATGTTTTTCATGATCCAATGGCAAATTTGTTACAGTCAGCAGTGAAGATGATTATTGTAGTATTCAGTGATGAAGGAGATCATGGTCAATCATGTTTTTGGATGCCTAGTTACCAGTATGTGTTGTTGACCAGAAGATCTGATCAGGAGAATCGATCAAGAAGGCATCTGCTTGATTGGCTACATCGTTATTTTAACATAGTTTGATGGTATATTATCTTGTAAGGAACATAGGTGGCCATGTACTGCCACCAAGGTTTAAATTTTAAGTTTGGGTCTTAGTATTTTGAGTTAGTTTGTTAGAGTCAAGTTTTTCAGTCATTTCAGTTTGCATTGAGTCAGTATGAGTCAGGTTTCAGTCAATAAATGAGTCAGAGTCTTGTGTGCTTTGTCAAAATAATGACCCCATAGCCCAATGGACAAAAGGCACTGTCTAGCTCTTCCAGAGATTTGTTGTTCTTGGCACCTCCAAGGAGCTACCATCCCCCATTGGAGCCAATGTTAGAGTCGGTCTAGTTAGTCCTCCGTTAGAGATCAAAGCTCTTTATGCATTTCATGTTTAGGTGTCCCGCTCCATTCTCCCATTTGAATTCTGCTAGGGGCATGCCATAATCTAACGGAGAAGGTCATGATAGTCATTCCCCCTCATGTCTGGTTCTTGTTGGCTCAAGTCTTTTTCAATCATCATCAAAGTCCATGACAGTCAAGGTCTAGTTTGTTATAGGACAAAGGTCATTTCGAGGTCTAGGTCTAGGAATTCATCAATTTGGTATTTGAGCATGTTCAGTAAATCCATGCAGGCCAGAGTGAGGCCCTTACACAATTATGGTTGAGAGAGCTTCATCATCATGTGGATAGACTCTGAATCTTCTTCAAAACTCTGTTTTGAAGAAAAGTCAAACAGTGTCATTTATGACAAAATTTTCAAAAAAGTCGCCAGTTGATTTCTTCAGATGCAGTCATGGTTTCCGTGGCCAAATGTCCTATCATGCAATACTGGCAAAGAGTGTCGAAAATTGCATCATTCGAGATAAAATTTCAAAGGGAAAGTGAAAATCGGTGTGTTTTAAAGTCAGTGAAAAAGTGCAAAACTCAAACATTAGAAAAATTGGTTTTTGAAGAGGAAAAAATTAAACCCATCTCTTCCAAGGCTATATATACAATTTTTTGTCAAAAACAAATGCATTGTGCCATTACAAGTCTTGGAAAAGTGTTGGAAAGCCGTGAGTGTGCATTGGTGAGCGAGTGAGTGAGTTGGAGGCGACTTTGGAGGGCGCGGCGCACATAACCAGGAGCACGGCGCACACGCAACCTGCCCACAGTGCAATTTTCTTAAGGGTGTGACGCATACCTAGGGCACGGCGCACTAGGCTTTACGCGCGGCGCATACAGACAGGGGCCTAAACAAGTAGCTGGAAGTGAGTTGGAGGTGGCTTTGGAGGGCGCAACGCATATAACCAGGAGCGTGGCGCACACAGAGGGCGCGGCGCACACGCAGCCTGCCCACAGTGCAATTTTCTTAAGGGCGCAACGCATACCCAGGGCGCGGCGCACAAGGCTTTGCGCTCGGCGCATACAGAAAGGGCTTAAACAAGTGCCCAAACGCTCCAAACATTTTGGTGAAGCCTATCAAATTGAGATTTAGGCTCTTTAAAATCATTTGCTCATCAATTTTTGTCACTGCTAGGGTGTTTATAGAGATATTTCAAAGCCACTAAAATGTATAAAATCGACCATAAAAATCGCCAAGGAATTGATGGCTAGGGTTGTGTAAATGTCTTGTTAAGTGCCAAGGTTTCCCTCCACTCACCTTTTCCCCTCACCAATCACTTTTCCCATCCCCCCTCTCTCATTTTTCCTAAAATCCCTACCCTAAAATACTACCAAACCCTCTCCCCTATCCCTCCACTATTTGGTCCATACAAAACCCCAAACCCTACCCCATCAAAATACCCAAACTCCTCCCATGTCCCTAACAGATTTCTCCCTATAACCCCTATCCCCATTTCATCACTCCCTTCCTAACAATCCATGTTTCATTGTCCCCTTGGTAACAAATATTACAAAGGCACCCATCCTCACACCATCGTCAAAAGGGTAGCCTAATCACAATTCACATTGCAGTCATGACATCACAGCATTCGTCTGAGTATGAGATGGAGACACAGAGTGACTCATCCTCAGAAGAGCAGGCTCCCAGGAGACACCACAAGAGTGGAAAACATGTCAGGGATGAACCCACTACCCTCACCGAGTTACAAGCATGCCCTCTTGCCATGTCATGCTTCCAGCACCTATCATGTTTTGAATTTTGTCAAAGGGTGGAAAATGTTAGAGTTCATCAAGAGTTGGCCCATTTGTTTGTGCTTCATCTACATGGAGGTCAGTCTACCTTGGCCGGGGTCACTTTCATATTGACACCCAAAGCTATATCAGTGGAAACAGGTATACCAAATGTTGGGGAGAAGTGGCATAAGAAGAAGAAGGTGGAAAGGCAACACTATGAGCCTTACATCAAAGCCAGATTCTTGATTGAGCTCACAAGAGTCTTTCCCTTCAGATACTTGAAATATGAGTATGATTCGCTCATGAGATTGATCATGAAATACTTCTGCTGTGAGGGGAGGTTCTCCCGACTGTATGCCTATCACATCTGCTTGCTCATGCACTTTACCAGGGTGAGGATGATGAACCTCCCATTTTTCATATGCAGGAATAGAAAGGATGAACACCTTCATGCTGCATAAGACCCCTCAGCAGCAGCTCAACAGTGTGTATCACTTCACTCTTATCCGGATTTTGTTAGATCATCAGTTGGGATTGCAGGGCATTTTTTGGGAGGAATTCATCTCCTGTGACTTCTTCAGCACATCAGAGGTACTATCAGAGCCAGAGCAGGAGTTGAGTGGTCCTTCTTATCAGCATGAGCATCATGAGACCACTACCGTTCCAATTTTCATTACATATCAGAGAGGCAATATGCACTTGTTTGTTGCAGCAAAGCGAGTGTTATCTCCACCTGGGGTGGAAGGGGCCTCGCTTCCGGTATCGACTACACAGATATTGGACAAGGGAAAGAAGCCCGTGCATGATGAGGGGCCATCAGGTGTACAGGAGACCGATCTCATCCTCATTCAGGATGAAGAGGCAGAGGCAGAAAATGTCAAACTTAGGATGACCATTCAGGAGCAGGACTTGGAGATACAAGACTTGATACTCAATATGGAGAGAGCTAGATGGGTCATCAAGTAACTGGAGCAGAGAAACAAACAGCTTGAGGACCAACAGACGATCATGGAGTTGCAAAGCATCCGTGAAAATCGACAAGCTGCCCAGCAGAGGAGGATCGAGCTCACTCCCTTGGAGTAAGAGATCAACAACGACCATGAGTCTTGGTTAGATCGGGTCAATCTACACTTGGATAGATTGCTGGAGAAGGAAAATAGGGACAAAACCATATTGAGGAGGATGGCTTGTCATTACAGGGCACAGAACATGAGCGCAAAGACCCGAATAAGGAGCTTGAAGGCCAAACTGAGCAGAGCAACAAAAGAGGCAAAAGAGCAAGATCGGCTTCGAATCTTGGTTGATGCTTCTCTGGCCCAACATAGTGCCTCTTAGAGAACCTCCAGCCCAAATTTCAAGGAATTTTGGAAAATTTTGGTCGCATGGAAATTTTTTGGCACAAACACAGGTTTTTTCTCTATACGCACCGCGCCACCGGCGCGACGCATAGGATTGGGAGCTCCAAATGAGAAATGGTTTGAATTTTTGGATTCATAATGCAAAATCACGACTATTAGCACTCGAAGCAAGAAGTTTGGGCATGATTTGAGTCTCCAGGAGGTCAAACACACCCAAAAAAGGGCCTCACTGCCCCTGTTTTGACACAGAGGAAGCAGTCTTGGGAGAATGAAGGTTTGGAGGGGCAAATGAGCTCCAAATTCCAAAATTCCACTTGGGTTGGAAAGTAGACAGGATAGGATTTCCAACGAGCACATAGGGCACATTTTGGACTCCTGAAATTTCCTCAAAACTGGCCTCAAAGTGGCATGATGCATACAGAAAAGGGCGCAACGCATATAGGAAGAAAGGCCCAGAATGTCTTTGTTTCGCGAAATTTCGCTTCCCAACTTTTTGTAAGTGAGCCCACTCATATGCTCTTTAGTTTTTCGGCACCTAAGGTGGGTTTAAAAGTATTTTCACTCCAGATGGGCAGTTATCCAAGTGGCAAAGGAAGGCAAAGGGCCACCCAAGCCATTTGTCATGTCTGTGGCGCTGCACCTGTTGCTGATGTTTCGCTCTCCACCTTCATTTTGTGATGATTTTAGTAACTCCCCAGCCCTTGGGTGTTCTATCTCTTCATGGCACATTCTATATATTGTATGCAAACTATTTGCAAAAGGTTGGTTGGCTTGTAACTTCTAGGAGACTGTGGGAAAAAAACTTTGTTTCTGCATTGTATATTTTTTATAGAGGATTAATGAAAGGCAGTGGCTTTGTTTCATGAGATTCATGTGGTTGTGAGTGTAGGAAACGTGTCTCTTATGTTTCATATGTATCTTTTTATGTTTCATAGCTCATTTCATGTTCATTTCCATTGAAATTTTCTAAGTTAGCTAAGGTAGAATTCAACTTTATTGCTCTGCCTGTGGGAAAATTTCATGTTTAGTGTTGATTCTTCTGTTGAAAAGGATTCATGTTGTCCATGCCCTTTTCACCCTCTTAATCAATCTCTTCATTCCGCACTATCATAAAACTAAATTGCTAGGCTTTCCCCCTACCTTGCCTCACGAAATAATCCGTGCCTTTGTGTTAAGTTCTCTGTTCATTGAGGTCCATTGGTCCCATATCATCCCAGAAACACAATCATTCAAAAAAACCACTTCTTGTATTCATATTCACTTACTAGCCTAAGACAAATAGTTCACTGTAAGTCATCTCAGGCCATTTCATTTATCTATTCACTGAGTGTGACTCGAAGAGAGCCCTCTCCTGTTCTGGTAGGGCTAGCTACCAAACTGAGCGTGGTTTGTGGTTACCCTGAATTTTTCCTTCTTTCAGACTAAGGCGGATTTAGGTGCTAACATACCTTAAAGGGTGTAGTGCTTCTAGAGTAGCTGTTGGAAGTAGATGCGTCACCCCTGGGTAGCTCCTGAAGGATCTAGGAAAAGTTGTCAATCATCGCATTCCTTTGTCGCTCTAGGGCTTCTTCGAGCAAGATTTTGATAGGATCCCCCTCTTCCTTCTTTTCATCATCCATGGGAGGTCGTCAAGGTTTGCGAGGATGATCTTGCAAAGGTTCAACCAGATTGAGCCCTAACTCCTTATATCCCAACCTCATTGGCGACACGCAAAGAAAAACAGAGAAACAACATACTGCTCTGATACCACTAATCCAGATTTATGCAAGACGCAAAAAATTACAGATATAACCATAAATATAGAGATGCAACATAAATAACAATTCCTTTGATTAATATCAAATAATGAAATATGCTTACAAATAGTATGGAAATGAGACTAGCTCGGCAATGGTAGCTTATCTCTGAGAAGAGATGTGGTGGCTAAATGCCTCTGAACTAAGTTACAATGAGGCTCAAGGGCCTTTTTATTATTGAAAAATAAGAGAAAAACCCTAAATAACTAAATCCATAACTCGAAAAGATGTAACACCAAGAGTTTATGGGCCCCGTTGGGGTTAGTTGGGCAGCGAACTTCCTGGGGTCATGACTTGGTCATATTATCTATTTTTGACATGTATGATATCCCATTGGAAAGATCTCTCCAAGGACTACGATGAAAAAAAAAGTGACTTTTCAAAAGTCGTTGGCTGTATATTTCCAAAACAATGTCATTTAGGGCCTCAAAACAACTTCGGAATTTTAGGACCTGAAAAACTGTTAAAAATAGTAAACTATGCTACAATTAAGGAAACTAAAAAAATGAAAGAGACAGTTGTGGGGGTCCAAGTTGGATAGGTGAGTGGCCACCAACATCCACCTGGATCATGTTCTTACCAAAATTTCCTCAATCATTCCTAAGTTTGAAGGGAATTCTGGTGAGGATTCAACCAATCATATTACCACCTTTTACTTATGGTGTTCATAAAACTCCATAACTAATGATTCAATTAGATTGAGGCTTTTCCAATGCATCCTGACTGGGAATGTAGTGAAGTGGTGTGTTGAATTGGTGGGGGGGAGGGGGGTCATTTTTAAGATTCAATGGCTTGGCTACTATGTTTCTTTACCATTTTCAATTTATATCAAATATGACATTAGGACTAAGGTCTTGGTCAATTTTAAATAGGAATAGACCACCCACATCTCTAACCACATCCAAGAATGATGGAGGATGAAGATGATTATCAAAGTAGAGATTCCTAGAAAAAAATTCTTGAATGGTTTTTTCAATCATTGCAGCCAACCAACTCAAAGGATGTGTCCCTTTCTAAGGTTTACACAAAGGAACAGGTTATCTTTAGAGCCCAACAAATGGACCTAGCTTATTCATAATCTTATGTCCTTTACGATATCTTTTCTGATATGTCATGACCACAGACAAAATCAATTATGCTAGAAATGGGGGCTCATACTTATGTGGTAGTAGGTTCACTCGACTCAACTATGGCTAGTTTGTTAGTAAATTTATTGCAGATTATGACCTTGCACTCTACATCTACTAGAAAAACTATGTCGTCTACTCCTTCTCCCTCCCAATATTTCATGATTAATGTGGTACAATCTTTAACTCCCAAAGGAAACCAATAATCTAGGGGGGGAAAGAAAGAACATGGTAAGAAGAAGAATAAGGAGGGTAAGGAGAGTGTAACTAAACCTAGTAATGATGTTGAGAGGGCGAGAAAGAGTAGAAGAAGAACGTAAAGTTACCTTGCAAGTTGTGTAAGGGATATCATCTTACACATCTTTACCTAAATATTAAGGATGCACAATTCTTGTTAGCACAATATATTCCTTCTACTTCTCAGGTTGTGCTTAACAACCCTTTCCCTTAGGAGTGACAACTTCTTGCTAGTGTAACTTCTAATGTTGGACCCCTACCATTGGGCACCTAATTTGAGGGAGAATTTCCATAAAATGTATATATGGTTAATGCCTAAGTATATTTGTCAACTTGGGCATGCAATTATGGGACCCTAAGTCTTCTAAGGCCAAACCAACTTCTGATTCATAGGAACCTCTGCATATTGAGAGACCTCTTATTGAGACTATGCCTTAGATCCTGAAAGGCTCTTCAAAATGTTGGCTATCAATCCAAATTCTATGGATACATAAAATTATTCCATCATGCAAGATTTAGCCCAGACACCTTATGCGATATCAACGTTAGATGTGCTTCAATCATGTCCAACACAAAGGAGTGCACTGCCCACTACAATTAGAGAAGTTGACCCCAAGAAGTCTCAAGTTATTATTTTCGATACTACGAGTGTCAAGCCAAGACTTCCTCACCATGTTACTTTTCATATTAAGGCATTATATCGAAAGAGGACAATATTCTAAATTATTGTTGATGAGGGAGATTTGGCACATGTATCATGTCAATGATATGTTAGAAAGCTATAGGGTCTCCAACATTGGTTCCATCCATGACTCTCTTAACTAAATTTGATGTTCACCTGCATAGGCTGCGTGGGATTGTGCTTGCCTTCCTAATTGGATTTGGGTGGGGGGGGATTAATGTGGAGGTGGAAGTGGTCGATGCCAAACTTGACTCTAATTCATTGTTGGGACAAAATTGTGTATATGAAATGCAGGTTGTTGTGTCAACTCATTTCTACATGTTATATTTCCCTAATCAAGGGAAGATCTTGATTATTGATCAGAGGCTTACACCCATCCTACTCCCAGTTCTCTATCAAATTTCCCATTGAGAATTCAGGGGTTGATATGTATTCATCACCATTGGGTATTTTTTATTTTTTGCCCCCATTTATGTTGATAACACCATTTATAGGGCATTTAGGTTTGTTCGTCAAAATCATTCTTTCTAGGCCAATTATTTTGAGAACCCTTGGACTTTTACTTCTCCTACTACCACATTGGAGGATGGAAATATCACAGGAATATATTTTCTAATGTCTGCAACTGAAATTGCTTACCAAGCCATTTTTCGATAATGCTACAGATAGTGTTCCAGTCTCTACTCCAACAAAAGACTTGGATTATGATATGGTTTTGTTTTGGGTAGTTGATTCAACCATGTCAATAGAATTTCTTTACATTGTGTTACCATCTAATGAGTCTATTCTTGAGGCAATGATTGTTGTATAAATGTCATGGGATGACTTTCATCATCAGGGCTTATTTTCTCCTTAATTTTCACTTGGATGAATCTAGTATAACTTATTTAGATTCATATGGAGGTGTTCACTAGCCCCTAAACTCTTTGGCTTCAACTTATAGTTATGTCGAAGGGAACATGGCTAATATTTCTCAGATTACGATAGTGAACATTTCCAAGAATCCCAATGTCATTGAGAATGTCGTCATAGGAGAAAATTGTTCTCTTATGGCAATACAGATATATAATAATCTCTTCAAAGAATTTCACGATGTATTTGCATTGTCTTATAAGAAAATTCCTAGAGTTGATCCAAGTATATTACAACATAAAATTAAGACTTATGAAAATGCAAAACATGTATGCTAAAATCTTCGACTGGTAAATCTAAGGAAGGTGGTGGCTATTAAGGATGAGGTGGAAAAGTATCTTAAAGTAGGATTTATCTACCCCATCCCTCTAACTAAATGGATTTCAAATCTCGTTCCCATAGATAAAAAGCAAGGAACGCTCCGTGTATAAATTGATTTTAGTGATATTGAGAAAGCCTACCTGAAACATAATTTTCCCATGCCATTTATTGATCAAATTATTGACAAGTGTGCAGGAAATGAAATTTTCTCCTTTATGGATGGAGATACCAGATGTAATCAGATACAGATCAGTCTTGAGGATGAGCATAAGACAATTGATGTTTGTCCTTGAGGTACATTTTCATACCAAGAGATATCTTTTGGCCTTAAAAATGTTGGTGCCACTTTCCATTAAGCCATAACATACACTTTCCATGAAATCAAACGTGTACTAGAATATTATTTGGATGATCTTCCTGCTCACTCTCAAAAGAGAGTGTATCACCTAAGTCATCTTCGCCAAATTTTTGAATGATATTGATATTATAAGATCCAATTGAATCCCCATAAGTGTGTTTTTGCGATGACATCGGGTCAAATTTTGGGATTCATTGTGTCAATTAAGGGATCATGGCTGATCTTTCTAAGGTTGACACAATACTTCAATTACCACCCCCATCCAACATTCATCAACTTCAGAGTCTCCATGGAAAATCCAACTTATTACAGAGATTTATCATAAATTATGTTGAGATCACTAAGGGATTTATGTGTTTATTAAAGAAGGATGTCCCATTTGTTTAGGATGAATATTCTCAATTATCATTTGATGCTTTGAAAAATCATTTTTAACACCCTCCTCCCACATCTACCCAAGAAACTGGCCAGGAGGGGTAAACATGTGACGAGAGACTATTATAATTAGATTTGACCTCCTCTATGACCTTAAGGAAGTGGAATTGACAGAACACATTGACTAACCTATCCACATCAGCAACAAAAACCTCAGGAGACATGTTAGCCACTCAGACATCCTATCCTTGGGTCCCACTGATTTTCTGGACATCTTAGGCCTCAGTTTCTCTCATGCTATAGGAAAGGGAGTGACTAGAAATCCAAAATCCCTTTGTCAGGCTTGCCTGCCAGCGACCAAAGACTAAATTTGTTAGTGTTATACCAATGACTTTGGGATTTTAGCCACTTTTGCAGGCCCAGAGCCCAGGTCACTGCCCAGAATGCAATGATAGCTCAGGAATAGTAAAAGGATGGGGAAACAATGATGAAAAAGTAATACGTTGAACAAGACCTTAATCATACCCCTACTAACCATGCCAAGAATTTTTTCAAACATATCATCAACATGTAACCTACAAGTGTAATTAACAGAATTGAGTGTAGGAATCTCATACTTGTATGGGAAATGCTAAGAACCATTGTTCCCTCATGCCATTTGCTGCATTATCATCTATTAGACCATATATACATTGTCCATTCATTTACAAGAAAAACATGTTGAGAGCCATACATAGCTACTATCATAAAACATACATTTAATCAGTGTAATAAGGACTGAAATATCATAAACATTTTATTTTTTGTGTAAATCAGCTTTGTTATATTAGATGAAAATACATAGTTTACAAAAAACTGCCAGAGCAGTAAAAGACCTTCTTCAACTTATCTTTAACCCTATCTATAACCATTTAACCCCAGAGCATACCACGCAGGGCAATAGAGGAATGGGGAGCTTAAAAAAATAACTCTTTATCCATTCGACAACAGACAGGTCAAAGAGTCGAAATAGAGTAGCCCTTTTCAAAAACCAGCCATAAAGCTTTAGACATGCACAAAAAGAAAAAAGATCACCAGAAAGCATACAAAACAGAATGCAGAGAATCAGTAGGTGTCCAGAATGATGTAGTTCTTGGAATTGTCCCGTGCAGCTGACGTCTTGACCTGGCCTGCCTGAGAAGGCGAGGGAAGAGCACTTGGGTGAGCGTTTTTTAACCCTTCTGAAGTTTCCCCTCTAGCACGGCCCTCTTGATTGATGGTGTGCCGCAGCAGACTGATCAGAACCGAGAGTTTTTTCGACACTGTGTCGAGCTACTGTTCCATGCTGCTAATTTTGAAGTCCAACCCTTCCAGAATGGCCATGTGTTCCTCATTAGTAGCCGCCAGTGTCTCCTGGGCCTGCCGCACCTGGTTGGCATAGTCCCCTTGCATGCTGATGGCTTTGGCAAGCATTGTTTTCATTCTCCACATTTCAGTTTGGGTCCTCATGAATTACGTAGCCCGCGTTGTGACCGTGTCGGGGTCTTGCACCCAGTCCACTTCCTTACCCATCTCCTGCTGGTCCATGCTTTTTTCTTCTTCATTCACTATGGCCTCTAGCTCTTCAATCCTCCGCTTCTCCTTCTGGGAGGTACGGGTCTCATAAGCAGCTTTAGCCCTTTTCAATTCTCTGTTAGCCACAACATTCCTACTTCCTCCACTCCCCATCCTGCTTCCTACACCTAATTGAACACTATGCACTTTGAGGATACAGGAACCGCTCGTTCGCTTGCCGATAGCAGAACTGATGTTCATTCTGAAGCTTGTGTTGATCTTTAAATAGATGGAGTTGCTAAAAGAACTGTAAACCATTCGCCTGTTACCCTGATGCTGGCTTGTCCAGTTGTCATAATTACTAGTTGATGGGTTAGAATTACATTGATGATCCCTCAGATTTCCTTCGCGATCACCCTTCCTGATAATATATGTATTTTTCTAGGTGTCCCATCACCCGAAATTGCATTGGCGGCGCTCGCCTGTCGTGATCATAGTTACACTGAGTTTTGCCTTCGCCTGCTTGAGCATTGAATGCTCCTGTCCAGTTTGCCCTTCATTCTCCTGTAGTCCTTTACTACCCTTCTTAGCATCCACTATTATCATTATCATTCCGTTATGCTTGTGACATACCTCGCTCGCCCGCACCTATCTCTCATTCATTAAATCTTGCCTCGAAAGCAGGGTGCAATTCTTTTTTAAATCCAGGCAACTGACGTCCTGCCAACCGCTGTCCCAAATCATGGTGGGGTTCTCTATGTCGACGTTTGCCAAGTGGTCTGCTACGGCGTTGGCCTTGGGGCATACCGCCTGAAAGACTAATCCTTTCAGCCACCCCAAGTGTTCTTCTATGCTCTCTGTTGCTTTTGCTAATCACCAGTGTTGCGTAAACCTTATGTACCTTTGCCCCAGCATACATTCTTTTGGCTGTTGTGATAGCAAGCTGAGAGTCCCCCTCTATTTAAGCAGCAACTGCTCGGAGGCTTCGCAAAATTCTAATACCCTGCGCCATTGTTGTAAATTCCATTTCGTTGTTCATTCCTTCTCCTAATGCTCTACTGTAGATATGTATAATTTCCCCATCGTTGTTCCTGATAACTCCTCTAATTCCAACGAGACCGGGGTTGCCTCTTGAGGCTCCATCGAAGTTCAACTTGAGGAAGCCGGGCGGAGGTCACTTCCAGATGCTTGGAGTGGTTCTGAGCTCTTGTTGATGACTTAGCACCACACTTTCAGCCTCTCTGTCTAAATCAAAGGTTTTTAGAATTCGTAAGTCATCACCCGTAGCTTTATCGTTTTGATCAGTTTTGCATTTTACCATAACCAGTTGTTTTATGTTTTGCTTGATAGTCTCAAAAGAATGGGTGATATTTCTAGTTTCGTCACGAAATACCATTCTATTTCTTTCTTTCCATAGATTCCAGGTGCTGAACCCTGGTATTATTTTCTAGATTGTGTTTACTCTCTGATTGCTCGAGAAATTTCCTCTCCATTTCTCGATGGTCTCTTGGATAGAATCTTTGGTTCTGTCTGTTTGCTTCATGACATTTTCGGCCCAATTCCACAGAGTGTTGGTTGAGTCACAAGTGTTGAAGACATGGTTCATGGTCTCCTCTTCCTTATTGCAGAGCGAACATTTTGAAGGGCTGTTGAAGCCTTTTTTCCAGAGATTTTCCCACGTTAGCGTTTTCCTTTGCATTAGTAGCCAGAGGAAGGTTCTAATTTTCGGCTAGCTTTGGGAATCCCAAACCTTACTGCTCCAAGCTACCTTTTCCAACTGCTCTGCCTCTTCGATGCATATTCGAGCCTCTTTGAGTGTGAAATTACCCCCTCCTTGATTTCCCCATCTTAGCTTATCGCTGTCCTCTGCTTTCCTAATTTTCCTTTTATCTAACATGATGTTCAGGTTTCTGGCATTCATATTCCCTTCCCCTATGTCCTCTATTTTGCTTCTTTCCCAGCTCCTCCATACTGTGTCTCTGTTATCCTACGACCAGTAGTGGTGAACCGTTAGCCTCCCCTATTCTTGCAACTTTCTTTGTAATTCTGCGAATTCTGGTCTTTCCAATTTGGGAAATTGTTGCCACGCATCCTCCCAAAAGAAGGTTGTTTCGCCATTGCGGATTTCCCAGAAGCTATTCTCCTGAATAATTCCCTATTATTCCTTGCTAGATTCAAAATTGGGGAGCCCTCTGGACTCTCTTGCATTCTGATTGATTCCTAGATATTTGGTTCCTTCATCCATTTCCACCATAGTTTGGCTCCACAAGCTTTGTTGATAGTGAAGGGATCTAAAAGGTTTAACCCGCCTAAGATCTTGGGTTTGCATAATTTATTCCAAGCAACTAGAGACAACTTCCTTTTCTCTGCATTTCCTTTCCATAGGAACATTCTCTGAATCGCTCTAATTTTTTGAAGGACTCCTTGGGGTGTCGGAATGATGGAAAGCATATATTGCGGGATAGCCTGTAAAACCGCTTTGGTAAGCACTAGCCTTCCAGCAAAATTGAGGGCCCTGTGAGTCCAGTGCTGGCATCTTTTCTTTAGGTTGTCTAGGAGTAATCCCAATGGGATTTTAGCCACAATTTATCTGATAGAGGAGCTCCTAGGTACCTTGAAGGCAGATTGCCTCTTCGGAAGCCTAGAATGCGCGAGAGATTCCTCTGAACCGCTACATTTGTATTAAAAAAGAAAATGGTTGATTTGGAAAGGTTTATGTCCATACCTGAGGCCTCGCTGAACAGGTTTAGGATGCTCTTATAACCTTGAGCTTCTTTTACAGTTGGAGATCCATGCAGCATAGTATCGTCAACAAACTGTTGATGCGTAGTGGCTGGAATAGAGGGTAGGGGTTGCAGTCCCTTGATCTTGCCTTCCTCCTTAGCCTTTCGAATGAGCCTGCTCAAGCCTTCCATTAAAATCACAAAAAGGAAAGGGTACAGAGGGTCTCCTTGTCTAAGCCCTCGAGAGGGAGTAAATTGGTTGGCAAGGGCTCCATTGACTAGTATGGAAAATCTGGTCGATTTGATTAGGGCTAGAATCCATTTGATCCAATGATTTGCAAACTCGAAAGCTGTCAGGATAGATTCCATGTAATTCCATCTTACTTTGTCATAAGCCTTCGACAGGTCAAGTTGCATCATCATGCCTGCCACTTTTCTAGATTGCAGAGTATGCACCATCTCATGTGCCAACAAGATATTGTCCAAGATTTGTCTCCCTTCAACATAGCCAGATTGTTCTTCTGAGATGAGGCCTGGAAGAATGGACTTCAATCTATTTGCTATGACTTTAGAGATGATCTTGTACAGGACGTTACATAGAGAAATGGGACGGAATTTAGCAGGGGTAGTGGCTTCCTCTTCTTTGGGGATTAGAGCAAGGAAAGTAGAGTTCAGAGATTTTAGAATTGAGGCCGAACGCTGAGAGTCCTCCACCACCTCCCAAACTTCCATTTTAACTATCTCCCAGAAAGCCTTGTAAAAATTTATGGTGAAGCCATCAAGGCCCAGTGCTTTGTCATTGGGAATGTCCTTTATCGCTTCCTCCACTTCTTCTAATGAGATTTCTCTGGTTAACGCTTGGTTTTGTTCATTAGAAATAGATTTGGGAATTGATTTGAAGAGGTTCTCAATGGCTTCAGTTCTGTCCATCTTTGGTTCCTGAGCGATGTTATTGAAATGCTCTATGAGCAAGGTAGAGATTCCTTGATGATTCTCAATGCGATTCCCCTGTTCATTTTTGAGACTGAGGATCTTGTTAACCCCTCTATATTTCAGTGCTGATCTGTGAAAAAATTTGGTATTTTGTTCTCCTTCCTTGAGCCAATGAATCCTAGATTTTTGTCTCCACAGCATTTCTTCCTAATGGCACTTGTCTTGCCATTGTTGCATTAAAAGTTTTTCCTGATCCGCTGTATCTGGAATACTGATCCCCAGAATCCAATCATTGTGTATCTTCTCTAGTTGCTCTTCTATCTTGGTTTTCTCTTTAAATATGTTACCAAAGACTTTTATGTTCCATTCTTTGATTTATTCTTAATGTGTTTTAATTTGCCCTGTAGTTTGTACATTTTAGTGCCTCTAATTTCCACTGGTTCTTGCCACCATTTTTCTACAAGCTGGATGAAGTTAGGGTGTTCCAGCCAAAATTTCTCAAATCTAGAGGGTTTGTTTCTAGGTGTGCCTTGTATCGTGGCCGTTAGTGATATGGGCTAGTGATCTGAACCTCTACATGGAAGAATATCATAGTCGACTATTACACCCTCCAGTAACAGACTTTCAGAAACAAGAAATTTGTCAAGATGGGAAGCAATATGTCTCTCCCCTCCCCTTCTGTTGTTCCAGGTGTAAGCCCCACTCCTGGGCTGAATATCGACCAGTCTTGCTAACATTATGAACTCTACAAAAGCTTCATAATCCTTGTTTAGCTTCCTGATTCCTCCCATTTTTTCCGAAAGCGAGGTTATCATATTAAAGTCCCGTCCTATGATAACCTTCGCTCCAGGATACCTCTGCTTCAGCTTCATTAGCGAATTTATTAACTTGAGTTTTTCTTCTAATTTTTTAGGCCCGTAGACATTAATGCATAAGTAAATGTCTGAGTTGCCTATTACTTGACATTCTAAGGCTAAAGTCTGGATGCCTCCGAGGAAAGGATTTTGAAGACATTAGGATTCCACCATGTTACTAAACCTCCCTCCCATCCCTGACTGTCTATACCCATATGTTCCATTCTTCTACCTAGCTTCATGTTTACAATTTGAATAGTGTTATTTGCACATTTAGTTTCTTGCACAAAAATTATGTCCGGCTTTTCCTTTTGGACTTTCCTTTTTAACAATCTTTGTTTTGTTTGGCCGTTGATCCCTCTAACATTCCACGAGATGACTTTCATTTTAATACACTAAGATTTAAGAACCAAAAGAGAAGGCATCAAGAGCTTTCATCTTACCAGAGTTTATGAGCATATATCCCATTTCCTGAAGTACTTCATTGTTTGTTTTGTGCCCTGTTTTCTTCTTCTAAGTAGAGCCAGAGGTTGTTTGAAGTACACTCTTTGTTCTAGAACCTTTTCCTTTTACTACGCCCAGTTTTTTGTGATGAATTTCCATTTTGGCCTTTTGCTTAGCTATGAATACTGCATTGATTTTCTGGATTTCCTCCTCCGAGATGTTTTCCACCCCTTTTTTTCTCCAATCTTCCACCATGTCTGGTAGATTGACTCCTTCCATCCCTAGAATCTCCTGGAGTTCCATGTCCTCACTGCCTATATCACTTGTGAACATTTCTAAGTCCTCATCTGCTTCTTCTGTGCGTTCCTGATTGTTTTTTGTGTTGTATGGATTTTCCTCTTCCGCCCCTTTGGTTGTTGCTTCAGTTGCTGCTTTGTTTGCTTCACTATTCTTGTTCTCCTTATTCTGGTTCTCTAAATCCTTTTCACTTTCCAGTACTTCAAAAGCCTTACTTGTGTTAGCTTGTGTTTCGCTTGATTTGTTTGGTCGCCTCCTGTTTTCTCTCTGTCTTGCTCTCAGACGAGTAAAGGTATTTTTAAGCTTTCCTTCCGGATCCTCCATTTGTGTTTCCATTGTTTTTTTTAAAGGACAATCCCTTATTAAGTGTCCATGTTCATGGCACTTTCTGCACCGAAACAGAATTTTCTATAATCAATAGCTTGAAAGTAGTCCTCATCTCTGTATTCCAGCCACAGACCTTCATGCAAAGCTCCTGAAACGTCCATCTCCACACAGATCCGAGCGCATGAAGTGTATCTTCTCTATAATGTAGCCTCTGAAGCTTTGATGAATGTCCCTAACTTGTCACCTATTTGTTTGAGAGCGGCCAAACCCCAATAGCCTATTGGGAGCGCAAAGAGGTGGATCCAGACTGGGACCTTCTTGAAAGTTTCCTTCTCTGGTACAAAATTAGGTATCCATGGTTTCATGTAGAGGCCCGCTGAAGTGAAGAAGTAGGGGCGTCCATCAAATACTCTGTACAAATCTTCCAGATTGGAGATCATAACTGTGAAGAAACCTTTTGCTCCTAGGTGTAGACTGACATCTCCTTTGGGTTTCCAATGTTGTTTTATCCATTGAAATAACACTCTTTCCGTTGGCCACAGTCCCATAAATATACAAATCACTGCATGCTCAGTCATGTGGTCTCTGTAGGCTTGTATTTCGGGATCCGTTAGTACCACTCTTAGGACTTCTGCCACTCTTGGTTTGCATGGACCCTGAGTGGGTTTATCAGTGAGATTATCTTGCGTATTTTTCTCTACCTCATTTTCTTCCTCCGTAGATGTATACTCCGGGTTTTCCTACTCCTCTTCTTGGCTATTCTTCTGTGCGGGGTTTTCTTGTGCCTCCTTTGCCTTTCTATTACTGTTGACTCTGCGGGTATTCTCCTTCCTTTTCAGCATATTGGTAGACTGCTCTGCCTTATCCCTGTTTTCATTTATGCTCTTGCTGGTCCCTTCCTCTGGCTTTGACCTATCAAGCCCTACTATCTGCACCCCCTTTTGAGTCGGTTGTTTATTCATAATTATTTGTTTGTATGTGGGGGTCCCTATGGACCCCTCGTTTACCATTTGTCCGGTCAGGATCTGTCCCCTCCTGAACAGTTCTGCAATCCTGACCCTGTTTCTGTCCAGCTTCAAACCCTAGATATAAAAACCCGTGATCTGCTCCTACCTGCGGCTTTCAGTTTCTCTCAACATGCTCATTAACCTTCACTTTCCTGCCCTTGAAATATCATAAACATATTATCCATAAGATCCACATATAATCCATGAAAATTTTCATAACAATATAAGGAGAAATAACCTTTCATTAATGATGTAAAATCCAAACCCGAGATGCGACATCTCCATTCCACCTAACCATAGAATGGCTGAGCCAAATCTCCCTTCAGCCATTCACCCCCGTGCCATATTCCAAGCATGAATGTGGGACTCAAACCAAAAGAACTCAACTAGGGAATACCGAGGCTAAACCACCTCACCCTCATCAATACAGACCGGGCTTTACTGTAATCCATCCAGGATCACTAGGCCAACACAATCAACACATAATAATAGGTGTCACGCGCAATCAGTCGATCTTGCAGACAAGACAGACCTTCCTAGAATCTAATGAAGACCTAATGACAAACAAACCAACCAAACACTATCTTTCTCTAAATGCGCTTTATAAGTAATGGGAAACAAGTGTGTTTAAGGGCCTACCTCATGTCCAACGCAAGTTCGAAGATGCCTTCGCTTCTTTGATCCAAGTAAGTTCCATCGTCGCAAACCTGCAAGCACAAGCAAGGCAAACAATTAAATAACACCTGAATATCCAATATTATAAAACATATTTAACATGAAAGTCAAGGAGTCCATGAAACAAATAGCATAAGATACTTGTTGAGAAAAATGAGCTTGATTGTATTAATTTAAAAGAAAAAGAACCTTACAACCTTTGCCTTGACGCTGTACAAGCTCCTTCCAGGGTCCAACAAGAAGTCTCCTACTTTGACAAGCTTCACTCACTCCCTAATGGGGCCAAAAAGGTATGTGATCTCTCCTCTTAAGCTCAAATAGGAAGTCTTGATTTCACTAGCATTTACCCTCAAAAGTTCAGCTTCTAACCTCCCTGGCCTCTGACCCAATGCCTCAATTTATAGTGCAATGGAGATCAGTTACCACGTCCTCCTTCAAAGGGATAGAATCCTCCTTCAACGGGATAGCTCCTTTCAACAAGGGATTAGTTCCTCCTCTTATGGGATGCATGAACCACTTGGAGCGAACAATCCACATAACAAATCCTTCTAGAAAACTCTAGAATTAACCCAAGATGAGTTTTCTAAGATAAAGATTGCGCCTTTTGACTTTTACAGGGGTACGCACCCTCCCCTTTACATACAGAGCGTATAAGTACGCAGGAATCTTGAACAAAAGGTGCGGGCCCACAGGCAAAAGTGAGAGAAAGTGCGGAACCAGAGTTACATTGCTTTTTTGATGTCTTTCTCTCATTTTAAAGCTTGTTCTGAAGAGCTGAGGTTTGAGACTTGCTTAGGAAGCTAGTATAGGTGGTGATAGACCTACACTGACTGCAAATAATCAAGGTGACGATATTTTTGTGTAACAGTCCTCAATATTAAGATTTAAGAAGTAAGTTTGGAAAATACAATGTTATTAACAAATATGGTTACTTGTCTCAATGAAAAACTAATGGGAGCAAACTCTACACTAAGTAAGAGGTAACCTTAAGCTGCAAGGGAGCTAGAGTTTGGTGTACCCTAGGCATAAATTATGCCCTTTTTTGCACTCAAGATATAAGTCTGTCTAGCTTTGAATTTTGGGAAAAAACAACTCTCTAAGATTAGAAATGTGGACCCAATGTACACTTTACAAATCTCAAATGAGTGCCTTTGTTTATTTTTCTCTTAGAGAGATAAGGAACATCCATTAAAAATTGAAGTGAAGCAAGGAAGATAATCTTGCATATCACCTTGAATCGATCCAATGGTATGCGTGTTTCATAGAGGATTTGATAGAAATACACGTATATATTAGAAGACCTCTTTGTGAGTTTCCCATCCCATTGAGTCTATATATCATCAGGATTACATGAAGTATCATTGAGGTAATCAGTGGGGTTGTGCCATTCTACAATAATCATATCATGAATCATTTATCTCTTTTCAAGAAGTTGTTTGGATAATCGTTATGATAAGAGCTCTCTCCCCTAAATGTATGCCCTCCTCATCCCCAAACCTTATACCCATATAGGAGGGTAGGTGTGACGAATGGTTGAATGACTCGAAGCCTCGACTGAATGTCCTTAAATTGACACTAAAAACATTGTTTTTCAAGAGTTTTTAGAGCCACATATCCATTACTAAGTCAAGTATTTACTACTAGAGTCAAGCTAAAGTTTGGTCTAGAGAAGACAACCCCCAATATACATATGAGAAAAACTACTACAAGCCTCTTACCTTTGTATGTAAGATTCACATCTCTTGACTCCCTTTTAGGGATCTTAAACGCCATGAATTTCGTTTTCCTATATTAAACTAACATTAATGAGTGAGTGTCACAAAAGGAAGTTAGGATTTTAAGTTGTCTCTAGAGCCCCCTCACTAGGTGCAACATGGGGATCATGTCATTTACAAATAAGAAAATATTGATGGATACTTTGACAAGAATGAAACCATCTAAGGTAATCACTGACTATGTTATGATTCCTCTATTTTATCATTGGAAAGTCTAAAAAGTATAGGAGAAATTGGGAATTCTTGTTTTACACTTACATTGATTTAGACCTCCTCTATTTATTAGTCCTCATTTAAACTATGCCAACACTGGCTTCCTAAAGTGTCATAACAATCAATACTGCCAAGAGTGGAAGACCCAAAGCCTTAACCCTATTCGTGAACAAGTGCCATGACATTGTATCAAATGACTTGCAAAATTCCAAAAAGAAACAATGTACTTTACACTCATTGGCCTTAACTAAAGTAAATATATGATTATTAATACAATGGTTCTCCCCAAATCTTATTCATCCTTTGGTTGTCATCCTCTATCTTTACGCATATGGAGATGTGAATATCTAAAGTTGTGGCAAAGATCTTACCTAGGATATAGCCAACCATAACAATGTACCCCATATCTTGTTTTTCCTTTGGTTGTCATCTTCTTTGCCTTTGTGCATATAGAGAAGAGAGTATATATGGTTGTGGCAAAGATATTACCTAAGATATGAAGAACCATAACAGTGAGGTTGTTATTAGGATAATTATGGTCTCATGTAAGTCATAAATGACACTCAAGGTCTAAAAAATGTCAAAATTCATAAAGATCCCATAAAATTAAACATGTTAGCAATATACACTACTAAATTTTAAAAATTGTACATAATTAAA